>PNEQ01090932.1:0-18882 GCA_003012365.1 Medauroidea extradentata
TATTGGCTAGAACAAGTATCTGATGCAATATTCTCGAGTGTGTGGTCAGAAAGGGGTTTCCCAGTCCTCCAGTCGGGAAGTACATGGTTGATAAGTTTGGCGTCAACAGGATGCTGCTTCCAGCGATAGAAGTTTATTTGCATCAGGGCGCACGTGGAAGGAAATGTCTGGCAGGATGTGTGCGGTGATACATACGTCCTGGGAAACTACAGAGTGATATCACTATCACGAGGCACGCCAGTTGTGTGGTTAATTAGGAAATATCATAGGAAGTGGCAATCAGCGTTGACGGATGTCTGCGGGCTGCCAGAGGAAGTGTGGTTTGATTAGATAGGCTCGGCGCGCTCTGCGACCCGAGAACTGAAGTGAGGCCAGGAGCTGGCTGGGCCACTACAGTTAGTTATATATATATATATATATATACACACACGAACAATTTGCCAGCTAAACACGTTAATAAACACGTACCTTACATTTTACAAACGCAACCGAAAACACAAACCCAAATAAACACGAGAGGAAGTTTATGTATTACACTTTAAATGTTCTAATTCACAGTGTGCATATTATTTTCCACAACAAACATTGAAAAAAATGTTAAAATATTTCATAGTTGTTGTGCTTCATATTTTACCAGGTATGATCGGAAGTTTAATACAGCCGTGCGTTTGTGTATGTATGTATATATATATATATATATATATATATATATATATATATATATATATATATATATATATATATATATATATATATATATTTTTTTTCTGCGAAAAATCTAACAAGGTATTTAGGGTTTCTATTTTAAAACGTTCTGGACAGATAACCTGACACATACGTTAAACTTCGTTACTTAGAACACCTTGTCGTTTAGCTTAAAAACTTTTAAATCTTCTCATCATGTCTTCACACCATTAATTTTAAATGTTACTAGATAAATTATCACATTAAAATATTTCTATCTGCAGTAGAGAGCAAAGCTACGCGTGTCTTAGGTATATAACAGCAGTTTAAATATATGTTGTCATCTTCTCTAGTGAATTTAAGATATTGACTTGGTCTTAAAATTTTGTGCGATTGCGAACAAAACTGTTTTGAAATGATGTATGTAGTGTAAAGGATGAAAGTTGTACACATTGATTTAAAAATTTGTAATACATATTATATTGTAAAGCTGGATATTAAAGTTAATTCTCTTCCAACTCTATCAATATGTAACCACGGTGATCACAGTTTATAAGTATGAAACCTCGCCGGGAGTTGAGAAAGCAAAACGGTAGAGAGTAAAGTTATGGCTAAGTCTATCTGCTGAGGCCTGTACTATCTGAAAGGTCTGTCGATGTTGAGAAGTTTATCTGTACCACTACTTGTTAGCATATTTTCTGAAGGAATAAGTAGGATGAGATCACCTTTATGCCTGTGTATGTGCATGTCTGAAGATGTGTGTACGTGTCTGTTTGTCTCCCAAAAGCTTACGAACCAATGGACTGAATTTCATAAAACTTTGTACATATGCAGAACTTAGTAATCTGACTTAATTTTATGTAAGTATTTCATTTTTCAAAATGGTGGCTACTTTAAAATGTTTCAATCAATTTAGATATCTAAGAAACCGTATTTTAGATTTTTCATTCGTTTCGTTCACGCTATCTACACAGTTTCAAAATTGCGGCCACTTTTAAACTTTTGCACAGTCTCACAAATCTTTGGAAATAACTTTCCATGTTTCATCAAACTTTGTTCACATATACTGCATACAAAACTGACTTGACTTTTGTTTATTTCGCTTATCTCGTGTTCATGTTCTCATAATGTAGACCATACCATTTTTTATCATAATATGACAGATCAGGGAAATATTTTGTCGAAGTTCATTAATGTTATATACCAGAGAAAAAATTTTTTATAATATTTATAACATTTATCTTTAGAATAGAAATGCATAATGGAAATGTTTTCTCTTCCAATTTTATTAATCTGGGTATGCGCATATTACTTACCAAGCTGACTTATCTATTGTGTACTTCGTTTATCGTAAGTATAATTTGTTATTATTTAGTACTCTTAGATGGACGTTAACGAATTTAACTTTCAGAGTTAATTTGCACCCACTTTGAGGAAAGTAGGCTTATCAGTTATGGCGCTAACTTCTTGTTTTAATAGCTAAATGTATTTGGGTGTTGTTGTTGCATATATATGTTATGACTGTAGTTTTATTAATTTTATTTACCTTTAGCTTCTTTTCTAAGGTGCAATTATCATACTTAAATAATTTAATTCTCTTGATTACTCATAATTTTAAAATAAACAATAAATTATACACAAAACTCTAACTATTTTAATTTGTTAATGTTTGCATGTTGAGGTGTTTAAGTGAATGCAACATTGGAGTTAATATACATGATATTAATCATATTATCTTTTCATAAAATAAAACAAAATTAGCAACATTTAACACTAAAACATCCTGTAACACTATGCATGCTCTTTTGGCAACTAAATGCTATCAATGCTTTTAACTTGTGTTCATATATCGGATGTAATTAATCCCTATGATCTGTGTCAATCAGAACGATTATGCTCATTAATTCCTTCTTCTGTGTAAGTATAGGAACACATCCCTGTAATGTTTACACAGATAATTAGTATTTTTAAGTTTAGTCATGTCATTTATGGCACTTGAATTATATTTCCTAATTACTAATGGTTTTGTTTTTGTGATGACTTTCACACAAAATATTTTGCAACATCTTATGATTGATATTTTAACCTCGCGAATTTCTTAATAGATGAAGTTTCATCACCTTGTGTTCTTTGTATACTTTCATTAAGTTACCAACTTTTTGGTTGCAACAGTTTTGCCATCAACAATGTAACACATTTTTATGTCCGCCCAGAGAAAAATTACTGTAAGGGAATGTTTTTTTAAAAGAAAACATTTTTCTAAGGTGCTGTGTTTATGGTATGATCAAATATTTGATGGATTACATCAACAATGCAGTTTTGGTTAAATAATAATTGAAGATGATAGGCGTATTGCTGCAAGACAGGCATAATCGAGATAATTGTGTCTCTGAGGTTTCTTAAACTAAGGTAATTCCTGTGTACTGCATCTAACATTCCTTTTTCCCAGCAATATATGTGCACAAGACTGTAAAATAAAATTACCATATTTTCTTAATATTATGTGTTTTGAAAAACGTCTAAATAATTTTTTGAAGATACCTTTCCAACGTACACAGTCCAAACCATGACATCTTTAACATGTTAGCCACACGAAACACGTTGATTGTTAAAGATGCAGTCATTAAAGTGTAGGACTGTGTTTATAAATATTAGGCTATTTTAAAAAGCCAACAATGCTCTAATACAAATGTAATGTTATCAGAACTTGCTGCATGTCGATTTGTTCTTCAGTGCTAGGCTGGAGCTAAACAGAGAACTACTTATTTACAAACATTTCAATTTTTTATCTTGCAAGGTGTTTATCATTAATATTTCGCGAATTGAAGATCCATCACTAATTAACACAGTTATCCATTCTGTCAGATTGCTATGTCCCAGTATTAAAAATTTATATCTTTTTCTTTCCTTGTTTAATTAAAGTGTCCGTGGGAGTTTTGCCAGTAGCTGTTCTTTGTAGTGCAGTTTCAGTTGGTCTGGAATACTCTCAACAGTTGTATTGTGGGAAGTCTGTCCTAGATACTGGCGCCCACATAATATTACTGTAGCGGAGCCAGCTCACGATGCAACAGTACTCCTTATTAACGAAAGTAATGTATTTAAGTAAAGCCGAACAGCTTTCAGTCTTTGACTTCAGTCTTGGACTTCAGTCCACACGTCTGTAGATTATTCTCTTTAATAGTACGTCTTAGTTCAGAGAAGTCAAGTAATTAGTTAATCATGTTTTAACGTAAAATAGATATTGATTCGTTAAAAAATCGATATGTTATTTATTTCCGTGATTGTGTTGTTGGTATCTTAAACACAGCATCAATGGTCAAATCATGAACATGTTGAATGTCTGCATCTACGCCAGTGTATAAGTCCACGTAACGAAACTTTTCATTTACAAGCGTCAGAACGAAACTATAGAAAGTAATTTCTTAAAAGTTTCAAAGTTGATGTGTCAGGAAGACAAACAGGCATGTAACAATTTGGTTTAACCCACGACCTCTTTAACCTCTAAGCCACATGAAAAACGTTGATTGTGAATGAAGCAGTCATTAATTAAGGTCTTGTTACGGAGTTTTGCAGTGATTTCGAAAATATTTTTTTTATTGCTACCTAATACTCAAATCCAAATTTCGCTTCACAGTTCTGACACTTATATGTTAAAATTTGTAGCTGATTTTTTGTAGAACTATACTGAATAGTTATTTTGATTTCATTACCCAAAGTACCACGTTTTTCGTCGTGAAAATAAGCAGAAATGAAGGAAATTATTTTTTTTTTGCTGACGAATAGTACATTATTTAAAAAAACGCTTCCGCAGTATTGTGCATCGTGTGATTGCACATTGACTCAATTTTTTTCAAAACTTTTGGTTAAAAAATATTTGAGTTATTAGCACCTGTCTGAAAAAAAAAACTCGGGAACAAGCCCATGAAGTGTAGGACTGTATTTATAAAGATTGGGTATAGGCCAGCAATACTCTAAGACAGAAGTAGTGTCAACAAAACTTGCTGCATGTCGAATAAGTAGGTATATATACTCTTCTTCGATTTGATGTGTCAATGCCAACTTTTTGGCAGTGACTGCATAATCTGCAGAAATAAGATGAGCTACAATTTATGCTTTGTTAGTTATGTTTAATTTTTTTTTTTGCGTATTACATACCGTGAATGTTGTAACTAAATGGAATCATGAAAGAGATGCTAGAAATGAGCGCACATATGTAATACGATTATACGGAAACTATTTTTTCCGCATTTTCCTTGGCCATGTCGTACATGATCGTGAGAGTCAATATAAGTAGAAGGCAAATATTAGAAGAGTTTTTTATTATATTTTATTTTTAAATTAAGGTACATTAGTTTTCAACTTCGTGTAATACAGTTCAAAGAGTGTATTTTTTGCTTACTATTGTCGTTCGGCGAGGACGCGAACACAGAGCTCAATCGGAGATGAAAATGTTAGTGGCGAAATGTACGACATTTTACATATGCACAATGTATCAACATAGCGCGGAGTTAGTAACTCTTGTGCTACACGTCTAGGTATGCATGTTACGTCAAGTAAACGTAGCCCTACACTCATATATGACAGCTCGGGATCTGAATCAACACCCAAAAATTATACTTACTCAGTGCACTGTTGTCACATTGTGCACGAAAAACTCAGTCGCACAACATTTAGCAACTAACATTATCGTCTCCAATGTATCCCACGATTCATGATATGTGCTCATTATAAGGACGTTTCAGGACCCCTTGTGTGTGTATTTATGTATGTATGTACGTACGTATGTATATATATATATATATATATATATATATATATATGCGTGTATATATATATATATATATATATATATATATATATATATATATATATATATATATATATATATATGTGTGTATATATATATATATATATATATATATATATATATATATATATATATATATATAAGGAAGTGCCCCACTCACTGACTGACTGACTCATTCATTCATTCATCATCAACGTCCAGCCCAAACCACTGGACCTAGAAACGTGAAATTTTAAGGGAAGTTTCCCCTTGAGGCGTAGGCGCGCACTAAGAATGGAAATTTTGAAATTCGGCTATTAAGGTGGTGAAACGGGGTGAAATGTATTTTGTGCAAATCTTTGATATTTCTCGAACCCGACGGGCTATCGTCGTCTTATTCACTTCGTTAGGTCGCAAATACAAATGTCTAGAAACAAATTTCATGATTTTACGAAATTAATATATTAAGGAGGTGAAAAGTCGTTTAATTCGTTTACAGTAAATCCTCTCTTCCTCTTAAACCACCTGAGATATCGAAGTGATTTTTTCTTTAAAATAAAGCTTACGCAAATACCTAAAAAGCAATTTCAGAATTTTTCAAAATTCGTCCTTGAAAGCCTATAAAAAATAAAACGTGTTTAAGAATAATCTTTCGTAACACCTGAAATAGTTCAAAATTTGTTTCCTTTTTATTTCTTGCTTATAGTTAAACCTCTTTGGACTATAGCCTGTACACGCGAAATAACTCTCATGGCCTGTCCTGAATAATTTGTAGTTAAGTCTGTGGAGTTGCGTGGGGGATATGTTGTTTAATTAGGCTAATTTAATTTCATATGTACTAATTTAGATGCAGCTGGACGCAAAACATATATTCAGGCTTTTATTTTTAATTCGAATTTGGAAGAGGGTTAAAGAGGAAAATTTAATTTTTTAATATGGTTAAAGAAATAGACGGAGACAAGGTTAGATATGTAACATGGTAGGAGGTCAGGTTAGGTCAGGTTAAGTTATGATTTCAGCATTAAAAACATATTAAATAAATGGCCTAGCCGTAGCATAAATTCTACCAAGCCCTAACAAATCATAGCAAGAATAATGTATTACAAGAATTGGAAGAAGGCATTTATTACTAGAGGTAAAATAATACTACCCTACACTTCTTATAAACACCTTACAGGAAAAAAAAATACTCTAAGACCTACACGAGTGGAACATATTCAACGCCTTACGAGAATGCTACATACTAGAAGAATTCCTAGCAGTGTACTATGATACAAGACAGACATACAAGGGAAAATAAGTGTTAGGTTAAAGGAAGAACAGAAACAAGGCTAGACATGTAACTTGTTAGAAGGATAGGTCAGGTTAAGTTAGGTTAGGTGCGGTAGCGCTCTTAATGGTGATACTTGAAAACAGAGACGGACTAAACCAGTAGTACATACAACATCAACGCTATCTAGCAGACGACACTAGAACCAATACGACTGGTGTAGCTACTAGCTCTTCTGGTGGAAAGACTCAGCACCAAAGTCTTAATAATCAACGCCATCTAGGAGACGATCAGTAACTACTGGCAGCCCTACCTAGAGGACAACAATAAAACTAATTTAAAAAAAAAACAAGATAGAAGGTGGAGCCAATGAGGGTAGCTAGGTATCAAGACAACGGACATTAACCAAGATGGTGGGTAGACCGTACACAAATAATTACGAGACACACGCTTAACAGATCCCGGATCCCGCTCCTAGGCTCCTGCAATAGAAGGAACTATACTACACTACTCTTCATTTAAAACAGTTATTCGAAAGTGATTCTGATAGTAAAAAAGATCGTAATATTTTATATAACAGAACCGCTATGATATAAATATTACTGTGTGGTGCATAAAGATTTGAAAAATTACATAGTTGTTTAATAATGCACTAAATAGTTTAATACAAAGTCAACAGGAGCATTTTATAAATTATTGTGCTGGCCGTTAAGTTTCAATTGCTGCCTATTCATTATACAATAAAAAAATTAACTGTCTCTGTTCTTTAGAATGCGATACGTTATTTATATAATTGATTAAACAAATAAATATATTTAGTACCCTAATACTTAACTATCTTTTAAACTAACTAAAATATTTTTAATTTTCTTAATAATAGTTAGATTTTCTCAAATATTATATTGTATTATTTTAATTCATTTTAATACAATAAGTAATAATTTAGGTTAAAATAATGTTATGTACTTCCAAACTTAAATCAAAATATTTTAGTCTTGCTAAATAACGACAAAACTGTGATGGAATTTATTTTTATGGCTGAGATGTACATGTGGTAACATATCAATAGGTAGTGATATAATAAATTTTACATCTTGAATGCTTTCCGTTAAACAAATGTAATGTAATTTTGTGTGTATGTATAAACAAATAAGTAAGTACAAATTATAAATGTAAATATGCATATTAGTAACTATCAAAAGTTTTTATAGAAATTTATGAAAGAAAACATGCCTTTTTGAAAGTAAGGTATATATTACGATTAATTTGGTCACCGCTATGTTACATGAAAGAGAACGAGAAAATTCTCTATTACCAAAGTATGGGGTTTTTTCACAATGTAGCCCCTTAGAAGTAAAGTTTCGCTGAAAACTCTAGCTACATTAAAGACTTTATAATTAACTTGGCTATGCAATCAATACTTAAAGCTATCTAATATATCAAACAACTTACTAATTTAGTGTCACGAATGTTTAAGTACTGGTAGACGACATATCTTTAATGTCACCAGTATATTCCATAAGAAGTCAGTAATACAATTGCGAAATTTATTTTACTATGAAAAGTGAAACTTATTTACATTAATCGAATCAGTTGCTAGAGAATCAAATTTTAGGGAATATTATAATTTCCCTGCGTGAATAAATAAAAACTGCAGTTCTCAGGCCGTGTCTGTATTCAGTCAGTGTGTGCTCTCTCGCACTCTCTCTCGCGACCACGTCATATTGACGTCAGAGCCAGTACTCTCTGGTCGTCTAAATTCGTTGGCGAGAGTGCGAGAGTACAGCGAGAAAACGAAACTATTTACTCGCTGCATACTCTCGTTCTCTCTGGCGCACGCCATCTTGATTACAACTATGGTTTGAGGTTATTGAAGAAACATGTGTCATTATATTGCAAACATTTAAGTATTTATACATAAATAATTATTTCCAATGAACAGAAAATTATGGCGAGAATTTGTGTAAATACTTTCTGCTTTAATATACGTTTAAATACACGAAACACAAATTTACGCCACTGCCTATAAACAGATATTCGCTGTTTAAAAAACGAAGCTGGTAAGTATAAAGTTATTATTTGAATTGCCTACAAACATATTTGTTGTGGTTATAACTTGTATTAATAGAAATTACGCATTTCTCACCTTTGCATCGTTTGTTTACAAACCCAAGAGTGGATCGTCCCAATTGGAGAGAGCGAGAGTGCCAGAGAGATCTCTCGCGTGGTAATGCGAAAGAGTGCTCTCTCCAGAGAGTTTTCATCAAATTGGGACATGGCCTCAGACATGATATTTTAAATGAGCCAGAAGTTTAAAATATGCAGTGCGTCTGTCTGTTGTAGTGTGTACTGTTTACAATGTGTAGGTATGTACCGGCTGTATATTGTTTTCATTTGACTTGTTAATCCTTTTATGGAAATGAGTGCGAGCACGTTTTTCTGGACAAGTTTGCTAGTTATTTTAAAGTTATAAATATCATACAAAATTAATTTGAGTAAATTGGCATGACTACGCCAATTTTTTACTGCCATCTTGACGTGGAATAGAGAGGAAAGCAGACGTGAGTGAGATACGTCTCGCTTTTAGGTGTTAGACCACGTGATCCCCGAGTCCTGAGGTAGATTCCGGGGTACCTATACGGCGAAGACGGGCCCTTAAGAGGAAGGCAAGGTTCAGAAGAGGGTCCGGACACGGCTACCACACTTTTTCCTACATATTTCAGACTTCCGCGATGCATATGCGGGTCAAGAATTTTATGCAACGCAGACTCGAAGGCCTTGGGGAAGATCTGAAGGACGACAGTGGTGTTCCTGGGTGTGCAAGGGCACACTAGGCGTCTGGAAGTACCGTGAAACAGCGGACGACGAGCCAACGAGATAGCAAAAATATTTAGGAAGATATATATTTTTGCACTAAGATCCTAGTATTCATACCTCAGTTTTCAACAATACGGTTGGCTGTTTGACTTTAATTTTTGGTTTTGAAGTGAAGTTATTTTATTGAAATTATATTCTCTTATCTGAACATAATTGCAATGGCATTTTTCATTCTTACTGTAAAATTTTTACAGCAATAGCAGATCTTATTTTGATTTAAGTCAATTTTTATTAGTGTTTCGTGCATGTTATATTTTAGCTTCTGCCTGTAGTCGGATACTAACATTGGTAAGCGGTATGGCATTACTACTAGTGTGCAGAGTTCCAGTCCTGGTGTTTGCAATTATCTTTGTTTGCCTATTGTCTATAATACACAGGATACAAATGACTAAACTGTATTTGCATGTGTATTAAAAAAAATATCAACCCGTGGACAAAATTTGGTCAAAATGGGTTTTACCTAATACTTAATAAACTGACATGATGTATAAGTATTTTGTTCATGCTGTGTTCGTATTTTCAAAATAGCGACTATTTTAACACGCTTGTCACGTAATATTTTAGACAAACAATTTTTTTTTAATTTCGTTGAACTTGGTACTTTTAGTTTTTAGTAAGTCCAATTCACTTTCTTACATTTAATTGCTAAAGCATATTGAACTGTTTTAAGTGTCATATTTTTGAACACTCTCTGTTTAACTGGGATATTTGTGGAACCATTTTTAAGAATTCGATCAAACTAGGTACAAAGCAAGGTTACTTGGCTTTTACGTACATTGTTCATGTCATATTTGCGTTATCAAAATTATTGCCAGTTTGGTATTTTGTTAATATGATGTCTGAGTAACTGTTTTATATTTAATCAAGCTTGAATTAATTTACATAATTTGTTTATGTTGTGTTCATATTTTCGTAACGGTTGCAATGTAAAGTATTTTAACCGTACGAGACATCTGAGGCGCAGTATTTGAGAATTGTAACAATTCGGAACTCCTATATTACTAAGTAAGGTGATTTAAACTTAACATGCACGTGAAAGAAGTTTGTCTTAGATGGTCTACCTTCCCCATAGGTTACTGCGAAACATTCTAAAGACTACACGTGTTACAGTCTAATGTGCAAGGCTGACATTAATGAAATGAAATCTACCGGCCATTCTCAGATAATGTATTTTTGGTGATCATTATAAGTTTACCCATATCGTTTAATTAGTCCTGTTTTAATCCAATAGTCACAGTGGAAGCTGAAATAAAATAAATGTGGTTCCGACCAAATTTTTTGAATACCCATAGAAATAAACAACATGTAACGTAGTGTCAAATAAATATAAAAGTCCAGTTCACAATTACTCTACATATTTCAAATAGACTTCACGAAAGGGATGAAGTTTCCATTTCAGACGTGGATTGCTTGTGCGACGTAATTTCTATAACATGACAATTTCTAAATACAATAATAATGATTGGAAGAAACTATACAGAATGTAAGGGCAAGCCCAATAATGACTGTCCCGTCACGGGACTCCCGTGCGAGAATGCGAATGAAACAATAAGTTATAACAATCTTCGTTTCTAAGGATATTGTTTTACAATTCCGAAGCTCTAGAAGGTGTTAACTGCGATTTACTGAATATATAGTTGGTGGATTTGAGAAGTGTTAAGAGATATTAGCATCAATTTGTTGAAGAGATTGTCTGAATACTAGATAAGTGTTCCAAGATAATAATTGAGACATATTTGATCATGAACATCTGGGAGGAGATGTTGGTGCTGCTGGTCGTCCTGGGACTCAGCTATGGCTACCCACTGACAAGGTAAGAAGCCTCACTGTCTTTATTAGCTGCTAGGTTTTATGATCATGATTTTCTCCCGTTTGCTTAGTATTTGTTAAAGCTGTTTACTTTTGATGATACAGAAATTATTTGATGATATATTTCAAAGCTTATTGTATGAAGTGTGGTCACATCTTGTTGCAAATTAAGTCGTCCATATTATACACCAGACTACACTTAACTCCAGATTCATCCATATGTACGCTTATCAATGTGTCAGGAAAACTTACTAGCTGGCTTATTACAACTCACTCTATTATAGTTTACTTGTTTTAAGTCATTAGCTGCAGCTGTGTATTGCATTTTTCTGCTGCACAAAAATGAGTTTTAGTGAATCTTAGATCAGATTCTTTGCCTGATTTTGTTTGTATTTTAAGTAAATTAAATTTAGTGGCTTGCATTGTCTGTACTCTGTTATTACTCGGTAGGACTGGGCGAAGAGTTTTTTTAAGTTTGATTGGCTGTATTATACAAAGGCTCAGGATATACATTTTTGAAAACCGTATGAGCCTCTAACGTAACATGTATTTTAATGCAAAAATAGTATACATGATTACAAATAAAGTTGTTCACAGCAGAGGAAAATTAATTGATTTTAAAAGAAGCTAACTTATAAATGTTTGAGTGTGTCCACATCCAAAACAGTTCTTTGGCATTTTAACTTTTTTGTTGTACGACCACGGCGCGGCGTTTTAAAATTTTCGTAATTTCACTCAAAATATGCACGGCTATCACTCACTGCAAAGTAACCGACCATTTTGTGGATCGATTTGAAAAAAAAAATCTAAAATTGAAACCAATGTGTGTTCGTAGTCCTTACACTCCGAAGCGTGGTATACTCAGGAAGACACGCCAATCACATGTGCTGGAGATCGCCATCCATGCTCGATTCCCAGCGTTGTCCACACAGAATATTGGAATTAGTAGAAAGCTTGTTGAACGTTGCCAGTGGCCGGTGGATTTTCTTGGTGTACTCCCGATTCCTCCGTTATTCGTATTCCGCCGTATTATCACCGCAGGAAACTTTTTTAGCCGTATTTCAGGGCTTGACAGAATCTTCTAGGCGACCTGGCATAGTTCTGCTCTCTATGTGTGGTACTCTGTCTTCGGTTACGGTTTTTTTACTGCCGGTCGCTGCACATTTTGATCACAAAAATGCCTTACTGCATGCCGCGTATATATGAAAGACATATGTTGCGTAAGTCAGATTCCTATATTTTCTTTTAAACTTGCTCCGGTAACGATGAACAGTTGTCCTCAGGATACATCTAGTTTCTACATTGTGTGAAGTGTGTAAGGCCTATATTTGGTCAATGTTTCAAAGCAACTAACTAATATGATAAATGTTTCAGGACGAGTCCAGCAGTACATGGTAAAACAGGGGCTTCTACAACTGGCGACTTCTGGTCAAGGGTGAGTCATCATATATTCTTTAGTAACTTAAAGCTCATGGCTAAGAAATGTAACTTTGGTAGCGAATATCTGCTCTCAACGTTAATTTTTAGGATATAATCTCATTGCAGAATATTGAACTAACAAAACATTAATCAGTGATTGAAGCTATTTGAGCTGGCCTTAACATAAATGTCTTGAAGGTCGTAGTGAATACACCAAAGAAGGTAGCAGCATGCCGTTTTCAATACTTTTTCCGCTATTAAATTTTAGCGTGATCGCTGAATATCTCATCCCATAGAGGAATATACGCACCGCAGTTTGTTCTCTAGTGCGTAGAGGCGATGATCCATCCGACACGCGTGCCTGGATCGTCCTCATCACTCCGCCGCTACTGTGCCTCGTGCTTGCAGAATATACCTTACCAGACAAGGCTCGTGATTTTCACAGGTTTACTTCGAGTGTTTAGGAAACTGTGTTACTAGAGCACTTAACTGATGTACACAGACTGCCATACGTATATAAATAGTTCTACTCCTTACTACTCTGTACAACTATTTGTAACGTAACTTTATAGCTAGGTTATCTGCAATTATTTCAGGGGAAAATATAAACAAAGGAATACATTGACAACAACAGTTTCGGCGAAAGAGCTCAGCTACCTAGCTTTGCTTTCCAAAAATATATATAATGGAACTATTTGAGCTTCAACAATCCACATGAAAAAAAATTGACACGACGAGAGAACAAAGCTATTTCGACGCCATCTTGAGTGTACAAAATTGTTTGTTTGTTTATTTCCAGCAAGCCTTCTTCAGTGGTGTCACGAACATAGACGAAACAAGGCGCAAAATTCCGGCATATAAATGTCAGTCTCTATCTGTACAACAACAGAAACAATGGAAGTTTTCTATGAAAATAAATTTAATATTTATTGTATAATTTGCAATCGTTCCCTTTAATGGTAATTAATTCCGTTTGTCACGTGGAGCTCAATTATGAGGTATATGATACACCCACACTTTTCACCGAGTAATGAGAAAAACTACTTTCCTTTAAACGCAAAGCTTGTAAGTTCCCCACTAAAAGTTTAGTCCAGTTTTAAGGGGGAAAAAAATGTTTTTACAGGAGTAAACCGATGCTGTATTCTCTATGTTATGTTGGTGCAAAATTGTTATTGCTAACTCAGATTACCCTACACAACCATAGGGTGTAAAACATTGCGTTTTCAGTAAAGGCTCGCTACAATATGAAATACAACTCCCTGCTCAATGTTTTAGTGTCTTGAGTTCAATTATTGTAGGTGTCACTCCTGATTTTGCAACTGGTAAAATGTTGATATTGGCTGTTAGATTATTTTCCGAGGCAATTCAGTTTCCTTCTAATTGTAGTCACCTCTCATAGTATAACCTAGTACCTGGATGCTGAGTTCTGCAAGTGTCTTCACTGCACTTGGACATCTTGTTGCAGTGTGTGAGGAAGGAGGATGCGGTGATGTTTGTCCTGGGTGTTGTGACTGGTGTTGTATTGACATGCGGTGTCTTCCTCCTGGTGTCTGTACTTATATACAAGCGGCGCTCCAAGCAGACACAGCATACAGTCACACTGCCGCCACCACCAACCAAGTCCTGCCTAAAATATTCCCTCACTACACCAGAGACACACGGACTGCCGGCTGTCCACAGGCCAAAGAAGACAGTCCGCTTCTCCGGCGTCTAACTGCCGCGATACGCTGATCTCCGCCGTGAGTACTTCCACTTGAATAATTGCTGTCATGTCTCCTATCATTCGTCTTTCAATATACTGTCAGGTGGAAACACAAACACACACACACACACACACACACACATATATATATATATATATATATATATATATATATATATATATATATATATATATGGATGCACCGATTAACATATAGCCGTGAGACATATGTGTAATTCCAATACATAACGACATGCAGTTTTGGTGTCATGGACCCCAGAAATATAATTAAAGCTACTTCATATAAGTACACTGTACGTTCTACAAATCATATTGTTACTTGGGGTAGATATGTTTCTGCAACAATAATAAAACTAACAAACATTTAGTTATTTAGTGCAAGATGTAAATAAAACTATTTTAATCTCTGTATAATTGTTGTGGAAACGTTGCACACAATACTGTGGCATGTTTTTAAGCAAATGTGATTTCGAAAGCCTGTTATAATTAGCTGTGATATTAAGGACTTGAGCACACACGAGTTTCTACAGCTCTTAACGCCATCTGCACTAAAATATGACAATTATTAACCTTGTCGGAACAAACCCATACAGAAGGTGTGTAATATTTATTTATAAAGGTATCAAGCGGTAAATCAATATCTAAACTAAGAAATAAAACATACATGGTTCCATTTAACAAAGTGGAGTTGAACTTAACGTAGCTTTGGTGCCTTCACCGATAAAAATAGGATAACCCAGTATGACGGCGTTCTCGAACACTGAAACGTTTGACTGAAACATTTGTGGAAATGATCACTAGTTCGAGTTCTATTGCTCTGTAACACTTATGTGCCTCGTTCTGTATAGTACTGCAGCTGATTGTTTGTTTCAAAATTGCTTGTGCAGAGGTATCTTATTTCTGTCTAAATAGGTTCATAGATTATCTAATATTATCGAATATTTCTGCAGATTACCTACTTCCCTAGATATAGGGATACTTATATTTAAGCAATGTAGCATATACTTGTTACCAACAACGAAGGATGGTTTCAGGATATTTGCCACCTAACATCTGCTGTGGCCTGTTCGGCGAGGCGGTGATTGTCGAACACCAAACATTAAAGCCGAACAAACAGCTGCAGACAGACCATCAAACCGACGAGGCGACACCCCTTAAACTGCGCGCCGGGAGATCGTCTGCCAACACAACTACTATTGCAGCACGGCATAACCAACATATCACAAGATACGGGAGTAAGAAACTGTATCCACAGTTGAATAAAATTCCTCCCTGTTCAAATTATTGTCAATTATTACATTATATAATTAAAACAATTCAACTCTCTCTATATGTAAGAAATCAACTGCAAACACATGTAAGCTATTAAAAGGAGTAAAGTTTATTTAATATATATATATATATATATATATATATATATATATGTGTGTGTGTACGTCTTGGTATAGGGATCCTATAAAGAAGCTAAGAAGAGCCTGCAATAATTTCAATTAGCAGACCTGTCAAAATTTCCCTCGACTCCACATAAAACCTACAAGACGTCACTGTTCACTCGAAGCAGCTGAACGATCCATTTTTTCGTTGTTAAAAGATTCGGTGGCCGGACTGTGCACCCATAATATAATCAGTCGATATTACTTTTAAATTTTTGTCGAAATTTATTTTTAAATAATTTTTAACTATTATGTAGGTAGATTTCTATATTCTCTCCCACCGTCAAGTATCTTATGCTGGACAGTGTACGGAGTAGTAACCGCAACATAATTAAATAGAAATATGGTACTAGTGTTCTAGTACGTGTTGACGAATCGTAAATTAAGATATAGCATTGTCAAAAGTCTTACAGGTTTAAACAACTTTGAAAAACATTTGAAAGCAGAACTTAGTGTTTAATATTCCCTTGGACATATATTTCAATTTGGTGTTAGTTTGAAATAATTAGGAAATGAAAACTGTACTTAAGTTAAGGACTATGCCACAAATACCGGTAACTTGTCAGTCCAAATATCATTGGATTATGAACTAATTTTGTTTTATCAGTTCTTCATTCTTAATATAATATTTTCATATTAATGTTATAAGTTTTTCACTAAAATTTGTACAATTTTTTTCCGTCGCATGTAAGGCTACATGATGTGAGAATGTCCAATTTACAGAATTATTTTTATGCATACAATTTCTACTCAAACATATATGAATTTTTAATAAATCGTTATTTTTTCAACTGTACATAATTTTAACATCGATTTCATATAATATTCACCGTCACAAAATTTCCACATACCTTCCGATAACTACCATTTCTTTTTCTGCAAGAAATATTTATGTTTCATCAAATATACCTATATCTATTTATATTTAAACTGTGTTTTACATGTTTGATTGGTAAATAATGCGCATATATGTAAATTTTCTAATAGACATAACGATTATCTTCAGTAACTGCTTAGACATCTACAGTGTTCATTTTATTCGATAATTTTCTTGAATATTTTTTTAAAGTAAGTTTTCTACAAATTTCGTATGAATAAATGAAGGAAACATAACGAAAGTCATACCGCACAGTCATACATTTTTTAGTAAGGTACATCTTAAACTATAAATTGATTCACAACTTTTTTAGTAATCGATGTTTTAATGCTTATATGTCTTATAAATTATGAAAAATTTAACTTAGATTAATTACCATGTTATATATTTAACACCTGCTTTATCACCTAGGTCTATATGGTCATATTCATTTATTAGATAATGTAAATAAAATCTCACGTTTCACATAACACATTTTGTTAACTAATATCAGAATACTACTGTAGGTCAAATATATATTTAAAATGTTTTCACAGAAAACATGCTTTAATACAGTTATCTTCATGCCGTCGCACTTGAATACAATGTTCTTGTAGCAGAACTGACAACGATATTGTAATGGCTCAGAAAGTCCAGGGCAGCTTATGTACTTGTGAACATAGGTATAGGGACTGTACGGTAAGTTGTTACTTTTAGAAACGTACTGTTTAATAAAATTATTAGGAAAAGTTCCTTCAATATTGGACAACAATGTTAACAAACAAACAAAAACTAATGTGATTAGATTAACGTTCTGTGCGCATGCACAGTCTCTTCCTTCACTATTATTTCTTCATATGAACGACTTGGATTTTGGTATATATTTATGAATCCGATGGACCTGCAATGATATGGTAACCTGAACCTAATGCTGCGCTCATGCGCGTCGTGACTGTAGTTATATAAAATCGTTCAATCGACTTTGTATGTGAACACCTTATAACAGAATCTCCAACGATCATAACAGCAGATTTGTTCTTGAAGACACTCGTACAAGTGTTACAAAGAGTTGCAAATGTTCCAAATCTTCGACAACAAGTGTTTCGTTCGTGGCTTGCCAATACCATAACCTCCAGGTACCTTGTCCTGAATCCGTCGGATATTTTGTAGAGGTATTTAAAACATTTGTTTATTCCAGCCTTGTTGATAAGTGTCCAAGAACTCTTAGGAACGCCTTGTGTATGGTTGTTGTAACGAGATCGTCACAGATTTTAAAGTTTATTTATGTTTGATGATATAACTAACTGAGAAAGACTTTGCTATTATAGAAAGCATCAGAAGTTTTAATGTTTTGACAGTTCCCACCTTACTATAGTAATTTTTGTTCAACTTAAATAATTTAATGTTATTATTGTTTTGTGTTGGATTAAGAACATCTCTCACTCCTAGTTATTTGTAATAGACGTGAAATTATCTAGAAGCTATTTAAGATTGTTATGAAATTTCTGAAAACACTCTTATAACTTTTCTTCTTTGAAAATATTGCAAATATTTTATGAATATGTTAATATCAAAATTTTGCATAATTGTTTATTTAAATATTTTCTTGATTTATTCTAACATCTGCTAAATAATTTTAATGTAAATTTGAAATACTTGTTTAAAATGTTTTACTGCCATATGATTGTACATAGTATAAGTATAGTTTAACTTACTAGGTATAGAGTAATTATCTGCTCCAGAGAGGTTTCTCTGAGCAGATTGCAGGTTTTATACCTCTTTTGTTGATTGGTTGCCAAGGCAACGGCTTCCAATTTGGAGAAGAACATAGATTATATGCTGTATTGTACAGAGCAGGGAGAGTTCCCTGAATTTTGCTAGGTGAAGCATGCGGCAGAATCGGCCCAGGAGAAAATGGAACATTTTCATTTCTGCCGTCAACCTAAGGTTAGGCTTGGGAACTCAATAGATAGAGGACAGTACGTCCGTCAGTTTTAGGCCATTTTGAGAAGAGGCCCGTCATCA
>PNEQ01090935.1:0-11510 GCA_003012365.1 Medauroidea extradentata
CTGCTTCGTGGTCAGTGATTGGATATTTTAGCTCTCACGAGCCTTGGGCTTCTTCCGGCAAATAACGGACATGTGGCGTTGAATGAATGTTATTGTAATTGGCTCAGTCAAATGAGTTACGGCTCTTCGCATAGACGCGCCGTCAATAACTGTGAAGTAGAACTGCAGGTGTGCACGTAAGTCACTGAAACAAACTGTGACAAAATTCTTTTCGCGAAAAACAAGGGTCCCTACTTATAGGCCTGGAACGTGCAAAATACGTACACCCAGACAGAGAACTTAAACTGCTTTTCAGACATTTTATGACGCAATTGTTAACACTGTTAATTGGTTTAAATATAGGTATGTTACCGGATATAAGTACACAAGGCTTTTGTATTAAAATGAGCCTAAATAAACTATGTCACATTGCATGAATCATTCGAGGGGCGTATTGCGGTCGAGTTCTAAGGCATGCGAAGAAAAGCAATGACTAGAGATGACGGTATATCACGAAAATTCGTTGTGCCAACATACACTAGAAAACAATGTGGTTTCTTGCGACATGTAGCCTATGTTTGGGTGACACCTCGTCTCTGCCTGCAGACCTATAACAGGCATCAAATGTTACAAGAGCGGTATTCTTATTGGCTCTGTCAAATATGGTAACAGTCACACGTAAATGCGAAAGCCAGTAATCTTATGATAGACTGATCGTTAGGGACTGGAAAATTTCATGAACTCAATTACCTGCAGGCTATAATCCATTGTACTATGCATACTCAAGCCACGACTATTCTTCAACTAGTTGCTACACAGTGGAACAGCAGATAATGAACGAATAGACGGGACTTGAGTATTCATTGTATAATGGATTCTAGCCTACAGGTAATTGATTTCGTGAAATTTTACAGTCCCTACTGATCGTACGTTGAAATCCAGCAAATGGTCAAGTTCTCCCGCGATAAACCATCACCTCTAGCAATGATTATACTCAACAGTGATTTCTCTGTGGGACCACTGATACACTGTTCTTCCAGTAGCCTACAAGAGGCAAGGAACGTGATCGCAAATATTATACATAGTTTTGCACAACACATTTTTATTGGATGTGACACGTAGGTGCAATGTGTCCACGTGCTCAAAGCACATGGTTGGAGCTTATCAGTAGGGGCAGGAAGTTTACGCGTAAAGATTTTTGCCCTACTTTGTTTAAGTGTCTTATTTTCACACCTGCAGCTCTGCTACGTGGTCAGTGATTGGACGTTTCAACTTCCGTAGTTTTTGGGTTACATCCGTAAATTACAAGCGTGTGATGTCCCAGTTAAGCTTGCTCTGATTGGTACAGTCCAATAAGAGACGCCTTTGCACATATACACGCTGCAATGAACATGAAGGAGAGCTACAGATGTGTACGTATAAGACGCTGAAACAAACCGGTGCAAAAATCTTTTCGCGAAAACTTCCGGACCCTAATTATATCCCACGTCCTGCAACACCGCCACGATGCGCCACTGAATTATTCAATAAAGTGAATGTATATCTGTAGTTTTGGCACTGCGCTACCGAACACCTGGTATAGTCTGTCTTACGAAAGAATTCCATATTTTTAAGTGTTTTGAAGGATGTGATGTGTACCAATGTCTGCAGGAAATTACTCTTAATTTTGATAAATTACACAGTTTGAGACCCAGCTAAGTGTTTTTGTGCAAAAGTTGCCTGTGGCTGAAGAAAACGCTGCTTATTTCATGGAAACAACTCTAAAAATGTATGCCAACACAACTGTCAAAAAGTGAAAGTGTTTTATGAGACAGACTGTATCAGTGATTTGACTGGTGTAATTGAGCAGGTTTTGTTGGTGACTGCTGTAAATAAAGTTTTTCACAGTAGAGCGGCGCGTCGCGACATGCAGCGAACGAAGGCGATAGTTGTCGAGGGCTTGTAAAGACTGTTCACTTTCGAGCGTCAAAATATAGGTTTCCATCACCGATGCAAGCTAGCAAAACGGTTAATTATGGACTGCAGGTGCCCACGGATGTACAGGCGAATTAAATAAATAAACGTTTTCCTTACAATTTTATTCTAAAACTGTTACACTAACAAATATTGCTAGTTACCTGCGAATTTCACATTGTTAACAATAAGCAGACCGGATCCCAAGTTTATATGTGATTAAATTACTTCTATTCTTGGTCGACAGTTTGTGTGACGCGCCGCAGGACTTGGATCGTGCGCCATATCTATAGAAATGTATGGGATACACGTGAAGCCAACTTTTTGGGTGTCACAAAATGGCAACCTCTTGTTCATTAACTTGTTATAATGTGTTTAGTTCACAATCAAGTCCAATTTTCATGTAAAGGAGTAGTTAACCAATGTTGCTAGTTACATAGCTTATTTGCGTTAAATATCCGGCATGGTTTTATTATTTAAAGGGAAAAAACACAAATGTAAATAACCTTTCAAGGCTTTAGTGCCATAATGTGACACCCAAAATAAGCGGCTTAAAATTCGTCACAAGAAGCCATCACTTGAGTATTCTTACCACCATGTGTACAGTGTAGTGTAGTTTAAGTCATCAAATAATAAAGCAGATTCCTAAAGAAGTCGTGACTTACAATATGAAGACTTGCAGGTAGCAATGAAGAAGTCTGCTAAAGACAAAAATTATTAAGATTATGGGTGATTAAATACACTCTGTTTGTATACTTTTGTTTTTAAACACGTGCACTATTCTTTACGCCACGGAAAGTCTCGTTTAACCATTAGTCTAAGAATTTCTGAATTATGGAAAGGTTATAATCTTTAATTATTGCACCACTGGGCGTCACTTAATGTTTACATTTCATCATTAACCTCTTACGTTTGTAGGACAATGTATTTAAAATTAACTGTTTTATTTAAGAAACAAAAGTCTTTGTACAATTGTCTATACTTGATATAGGCCTAGCAGTGTATACACACACGCTACACGTAACGCAGAAAATTTGTTTGGGGTTTAAAATTGAACGTTTGCTTTTTAGGAATTTTTTGGGGCCGCGGGGGCGACTTCTCGCCTCCCACCTAGGCGATTCCCGGCGGGGTCGGCCCCCGGATTTTCACATGGGGAAATCGAGCCGGGCGATGCCGCTGGTTGGCGAGTTTTCTCGGGGATCTCCCGTTATACCCCCGCCCTTTCATTCCGGTGCTGCTCCATACTCGCATCGTGGCAACCCCCCCCCCCCCCACCAGCGCTAAAGACCTCGATGTTGAGCGCTGACCTAAATCTCTTACTCACTCACTCTTAGGAATTATTAAACATTATCACAAACGTAATTCACAGTTTTGTAATACACTGTTATTTAGTCATCTGTAAAGGCATTTTTATGCCTACTAGAGAACATGGCCTAAGAGTTAGTGGGCTGGACGCGTGAGATGTGCTGTAGCTTAGTACGGTAAGTATTTTTTCTCGTATATCTATATTAAAAATGTGTTTAATGCGTTTACCTTCGAAAATAAGACACACTTCAAACTGTGCCCCTGTGGTTTAATAATGCCGTTCGCTTCTTAAAAACATGATTCCCGAGCTGCTGAAAAGTAATAAAAATGGCTTTCTCACGTTGCTGTAGCTGAAAAAATATCGATCGTAATCGTAAAACTAAGCCATCATAGAAAACTGCATTTGACATTACCACAAACATTACATAATTTAACAACAGGGTCATCGTTTGAAGCCGCGTTGAAAAAGTGTTTATACCAAAACACTGTTTGCTAGTTTAGTCCTTCACGCCTAGCGACGATGAGTAGAGCCACGATCTTATGGCAAAAAGATTATTGCAACATTTGGTTCCAATGTGTCATGTGCACATCTACAGATCTTCTACATCGTCTGTGATTGGATGATTTTACTCTCACTTGCCTTGGTAAATCACAGACGTACGGAGTCACAATAATCATATTATAATTGGCACAGTCAAATGAGAGATGTGTCTGAACAAAGACACGCTGCCAATAATTATGAAGCAAACCTGCCGGTGTGCACAGGAGACACTGAAAAAAAATGGGGCAAAAATCTTTTCGCGACAAAATCGTGGCCCTAGCGATGAGGTGTTTGGCAGACGTGTAACATTATACTCATCGCCTTCCCTGTTTCCGTGCCTCAAACTTAAAGAGAAAGCTACCTTCCGCTTACTCTTAAAGAGTGTGTTGGCTGTGCAGTGTAAACTGAAATACACTCGGACCTTCCGCGGAGGACAATAGGCCTGCTCCGACAGCGTGGGTAGTTAACATTATCTCGCCGGCTCGCCCAGGTTCGCGTCCCACACGCGACGAGGCGGGGCCAAGACTATTCGTGACGAGTAAACGTGCCCTGAGCCGAGTGCGAAAATTAACCGGCTGCAGGCACGAATTAACGTGCGCTGAGAAAATTAACCGGCCCGGAGCACGAAGCAGTGATACCACTTAGGCCGTGGCGTGGCTGCAGCCTTGTGTCTGTCTACGTAATAAAATAACGGGCCCGGCTGGTATATTGTGGGGGAAGGGGGGAAAGAGTGAGGAACTGTTGTCTTATGGTCTCCATATTCCTTGGGGGTTACAGTCAATTGACTAATTTTTTTTTTTTAATCCATAGACACTAGAAAGTTGCACGAAGATTTGATAGTTTGTTAGGTTCCAACGTGCTGATGTATAAAACCGAAAGTTTTGTATCGATATTGGTTATAGTTTACTTGAAGCACTATTTTTCTTTTCAACAGACCGAGTTGGAACTGTAAACCATAGTTTCATGACATTTCAAATAGCCATAAACTGTAGGGAATGTAAGTGGCGCGTAAACAATCATCTTATTTTTGTTTTTAATACAGTTCACCATATAGGTATTAATTAAAAATTGTATTTTTGTTTAACAAATAATGTCGATATAACGTAAGTTTATTTTATTTATAACAAGACATTAGACCAAATTCAATGGCTTTGAACTTACCCGTCGTTTAGCATAACTCACACAAGATTACTAGACCTGCAACATCAGATTGAGGTGACGTGGTGAGGCGTTTAGAAATATAGCTCGTGGGAACGTCCATGTTTTTGCCAAATAATTGTGAATTGATGGGAAGTGTTTTTTTATGTATATAATTTAAGTGCAAATGTATCTTCCTTCCATCAAAAATGTGTAGCCTATATCATAGAGATAGTAAGACTCCAAGATACCTTATTTCTGTCGATATGCTGGTTTTTACTTGGGAAAGTGAAAAAAACTGAACACTGTATGGATATTTTAATACCATAATGCAATCAATTTAACATTTTTGCTGGACGTAAATCTTATCAGGGTATAGGATGTTTGAATATTGCAATTACAAATGAAACAGACGAGTAGAGGATAATGAAACAAGCAAGAAATCCTAGCAAACATAAGTCCGGAAACTAATGATTTCCCCGTTACGACGTATGCACAGATACAGTTATGCCAATGTTACAAGACTGTTGCGTTGTTCCATGTACCAACTCCTGTAGTAAACAGTAAACACAGTGTGCACGTGTAATATTTGAGGTTTCACACTTATTTTCAAATGAACAAATGTCTGACATCCACTTCATGTACAGGCTCGCTAATGGCAATGCACGGGAGACAGTAACATTGTATCATGAAGTGAATCCTCAGATAACTGCATGTGCATGTTTGCAGTTTGGATCCTCATCTCTGATTAAGGTGTTTATTTGGTTAGTTATAATATGTCGTATCTGAAAAAAAACATTAGTTTCTGGACCTATTTTTACTGGGATTATTTGTTTGTTTCATTATCCTCAACTTGGACCTTGGGTTTTTACGTGCTACATACGATGGGAACAGTATTCGCTATGTATTAAAAATTATGAAATATTGGGCACCGAGTGGCCAGTGGTTGTAAGGTCTATGTGTCACAGGTCGATACTAATCGGTTTTGTTCTCGACTCTTTGTTGCAGGTGAGATTTACCTGGTGACGGCCCTCCTCCAGCTTAATGCGGCGATCCTGCGTGCAGTTGGAGCTCAGCTAGGCTCAACAGCAGGTAGTTTTGTTTACTCTCGTCGTAGCTCCGCGGATTCCATTCGTTTTGTTTGACTGCGGGAACCTCTGGCTGGCACAAAGCGTACCAAAGCGAGAGAGCTGTTTTATCGGACGCCCTGAGCCCTCGTATTGCGTATCCAGGTATGCGCTCTGGAATGTTTACAATGGTATGTGAGCTTTCCGAATGTGCTTTGTTGGTGAAGGGCTCTCCGAATTACATTTACAATACAATTGTTTTAGTCTGAAATTTGACATTTATAATAACATTTTTTTACTTTAGCATGACACCCATAAGCTATAAGTAAACCCCTGCCGTTAAAATTACCGTAAGAGTGTGTATCTTTGGATACATGGGATGACTTTAATGACATTCGCAAAACATACTTCTAGCATATATGGCAGCACTGAGTAAATAGACTAACGTTCCGCATTATTATTAAATGTCTACATGAAATTCAATGAAAATTTTCTCACATTTGACACAAGTGTAAAATTTAAAATTTTTATATGTGTTCCAAAGACACCCTAAGTGTCCAAAATCATCCCCCGCTTACGGTAATTCAGTTGTCAATGATAAAAATTAAGATTTTGGCCGAGCATTTGAGTATTCAAAGATATAAGGAGTTTTTTGGTATAGAAGAATGGTTTTGTCACAAATGTATCAAGCATTGTAACTAATTACTTTGCTAGCAATACACCTTAGAGCTTTTCAGATGTTGCATCAAAAGTTTTACTACTAAAATATGCCAAAATAAAAATATATTTATTTTGTGAACGAATAGTGCTTTGTTTTGTAAAAAGCCTAGATTGAATTGTGTAGTTTTTTTCACACTTGTAAAAAAATTAACAGATTGCTTTGAAGAAATTCAAGACAAAGAGCAGTCATTCGACACACAATTCCATGTCGGCGTTTAGCAAAACCATGCATTATTAGTTCGCAAAATAATATTTGCTTGGTTTTGGCATATTAAGTTTGAAAAATTGGTGAAACTTTTGGTACAACATCTGAGGTGTATTGCAAAATCATTCTTCAATACGAAAATTTTGTTTCTTTAAAAAATTATTTTTTAAAGTCACTGTAATACCAGCGGGCGAAAACGTAAAGCTGCTCGATTTCAAAATTCATTATTTTGTAGACTACGGATAACTGTTGAATATTGATATACATCACTTCTAAAGTATAAGAAATGCACGACCTGTAGATTTTGTATAGTCACATGTCTAAATTAATTTGTTAATAGTTTTGGAACCTACCTATGTTTAGAACTAATTGCTTTTCACGGAAAAGATAACTGACTTTTAAAAAAAATTTCGTGTGTACGTGCGTATTAGTAATTAAAATATCACAAGTGAAAATGTTTTCTCATTTTAAAAAAAATTGTGTTATTAACTACATTTTTGCATGTACAGTGTAGGCTGTTTTATTATTTGAAAAGTACTGTTAAGATGTTTACTAAAACTTATATAAAAGCTTCATTATGTACTATATATAACATTTCGAAGCAATACCACCTCATTATATTAACTATTTCGTGAAAGAAAAAAAATGCGGCTTAGTCAGCTTTTAGACAAAACTATATTTTATAATGCCATAACAAACATATTTAAAAGAAATCGTTAAAGTTAAACAGCGGCTAGGTCTTTAGCTGTATTCCTTGCAAACAAAAAAAATTTTGAAAGTAATTACTTTTTTTACCCAAAACTAGTTTTAATTATATCGTTGCATCAAAATAACTTACAGGAAAAAAAAAATATTATTGTGATTTAAAAGATTTTGCCAATTAAATCGACTTACGCATTTTCTAGACGCAAGGCAAATATTAAAATGCTAATTTGCATGTATGTTTATAAACAGGTTGTGTCTAAATCCCCATTACATTATGTAAGGGATTGTATTAGGTGGCCAAGACGGTTACATTTTGCATAGGATCACTGAAACGTAACAAACAACACCACTTCTCATGTAAGACTCTTCTAGTTCTCCTACACACTGTACTGTGCTTGTACTTATGGGTTTTAGCAGCGATGCGGGTTCAAAACGTAGAGCAGGGTTTCTGGATGAACATGTTACTGTGCCATTTATTTTTCAACGTGTTCCCATGTACTGTCTGGGTTCCTGGAAGAAGATGTGCCACTATCTCAACACAGTGGTTTTAGCAAAATTGCGCACCATCTCCTATTTCTTTTGCGGTCTGAGGTCATCTCGATAAACTATTTGGGCACCAGTGGTTAGGTCGTGGCGGCTTGATTGCTTGGCCTGCAGGATCACCTGACTTGACTCCACACGACTTCTTCCTTTGGAACTACGTAAAAGGATTAATTTTCGACATCCTTGTGAAATCGAAGGTAGAATTGTTGACGCCAGTTGTGGTTACGGATCATGTACTTCCAGGTATTTGTGATCGTGTTTACTAGAACATGGACGTAGGCACCGTGTTTGTGTACACGAAGTTCTTTGTCGTAGCGAGCGCTTCTTCTAAGTGGATAACAATAATAGAACGTAATAACGCCACTATAAGCCATTGCATTGTGTAATGAGATTTTAGACACATTCTGTGTATTCACTTTTGTAGGACGTCCAGCTAAACGCGTGCGTATTGTGGTACTAATAAGAAGATCAGAACACAACAACGACCAACATTTATCAAGCACTCCATATCGTAACATACTTTTACAATGTTACGAACTTGTGCTATGTACCCAAAAAAGTAGGTATGTCACATTTGCGTAAGGAACAGTACACATGAAGACAAAATAAGGCTGTCTATTGACCTTGAGTCCTAAAATGCATACCGTAAAAGACGGAAACACACAAATCTCAGTAAAGTTGTCTTAGAGGCGTATATTTCACATAAAATGTATGTACAAAGAATTCAATGCGGCTACCAAACGTAATTTTACATTTCCCAGTACACTATGTAATTACTTGCTTATGTTGTACCGAACGTGGCTTTCCGCCTTGGTATAACAGTGTTCCAAACGACTTGCCAACAGAAACAGTCAGGTGCATGTAATTCATGCAGGACGATATGCATGGTGCAGAATACTATCGAAAACCTACTCAGGCGACTTTCTCAGCCTATGCGGATACTGGACATCTACTACCACGGAAAGCCAATCGCGACAAGCAACACATGATTTGCTCGCACAGATAAAATACTAATATTGCTGCAGCCTGACTTTTAGCAGTGTTATGTTTCTTTACATGTTTATTTTTCTAGTTAAACCGAAATTGCTACAACATTATCAATCTTATAAGCTCACAATGTAAACACTAATTAATGTTTTTGGAACCAACGTTAGGCTGAAGTTAAACGATAGTGCTACTTTTGTGCATGCATTAATTAATTTATACAGTTCCTAAAGTTCTTTGCGATAAATTTAAGAGAAACACCGCCAACAGTAGCACAGTTGACCCAACATAAGTGTTTTTACTCTGCGTCTGGACTAGAGAGGCTAATGTGTTGACGAGTGTCCGAGATTTTTGAGACAACTGTTGGACGAACAACTGCTGTAAAGGACAAACCCTTGTCTCTCTCTGGTCGGTCTTACATGAACTCTCAACATGTCTATCGCCTACTACCCACAGATCATCCTGCTAGGGTAAATAAACATCCAATGACTCTTACAAATGTGTGGTAAAGACCCAGTCTTCATCTTAGTTATTTGGTTGACAGATGAGGCAGATTTTACGCGAGATGAGGTTGTGAGCTTCCAAAGCACACGTGCTTGGGAAGAATATAATTCTCACGCAAATGTCGAAGGAATTCATCAGCATCGCTTCACGGTCAATGTACAGGTAGGTGTACACGGTAAAAAAATATTGAACCACTCTTTCTTCCAAACCCATGGACTAGAATTACTAACCATAACTTTGTTAACATACAAAGTGGTTTCTTGGAGTACGTGCTTTATCAGGAGAGAATACAAATGTGGTTCATGCGTGATGAAGCGCCAGCGAAGACACTGCTCGACAGTATTTAGAAGAGACGTTTTTTGAATGCTGCAGTACCGTGGCCTTCCAATCCCTTGGATTTCACACCGCTAGATATTTTATTACTAAACTATTTGAGTTGTTAGGAGTTAGGCACTCCCGTCAGTTCTCATGAGCACGTCTAAAACATTCCAGATGTGTGTCAAATAGTACGGGATCCCATCGATAATGTATTTCATTAGCAGTCATTATAGGCAATGGATAGTGCCCCTAACTTTCATAGGAAAGCATTTTTCCCCGGTTTGCTTCAGTACATTACGTGCACATATGCAGCTGTGCTTCATGGTTATTAGCAACGTGTCTTTGTGAAGTGACGTCTCTCTTTAGACTGAGCCAACCCCAATAAGGTTACTGCTACAACACAAGACTGACATTTGCGGGTAGAACATCAAAATACGAGAGTGTTTAAACATCCAATCACAGATTATGAAGCTAAACAGTAGTTTTGATCGTATTGCACTGAATCATGCTGTGACAAAATTATGTTCGCGAGAAGTTCATGTCCCTAGCAATGGACAACACAATGAGTACATACAATAGAACTTCCATTTAAGCATTACATATCTTCTAAGAGCTGCGAGGACTTATGTAAATATGAGATTTTTTCCCTTGCTTCCCGCGTACTTTCTCTTGTCAAAGTAAAGCATATATGTAAGTTTAACTTACACATAAGCTGAGGGATGCAATTGAGGACCCATCATCATCAGTTTTTTTTTATTTCCATATATCGATTACAGCCCTTTACATTAATACTTTTTATATATTGGAAGACATCACACTCACATAAGCAAAGCTTGTGTGTGAGTGCTACTAGACAAATTATTTTCTATAACTGCGGTTAATTATGTAATAAAACTTGTCATCTGGTATAAATTAATGTGAGAACAAAAATTGAATGCTACATGAAATACAAAAAAAAAATTTTTTTTGATGGATATAGATTGTATTTAACAATTTGAAATAAAAAGAACGTGAAAATAATTAACTAAAGTAAAACTACTACTTAAAGAAAGACAACTCATCATCAGTTAAGTTATTTAACCATCGATCAATATATATTTTCTTATTTATATTATAATTTTTTATATTTTCAGGAAGAATTGCTACAATTTTTGAAAGCAAGAATGTGGATGATCTTTGAGAAATTGTTTTGTGAACTAGGGGAATTGGTAAATTTTGGTTTAAATTATATCGAGTAGGATATATATGAGATAAATACTGTACTGGTAAATTTTTATTAAAGAAATTGACTAATATGGTTCTAATATACAATTTTCTGATATTGAATACTCTCAAACGACTGAAAAGTTATTTTGATGGATGGTTAAAAGTCTTTCTAAACACAGTTCGTAAAATAACTTTTTGTATTACAATTAGTGGCTTGATTGCCGTTTTGCTCATACATCCCCATGCTATTATACCGTACATTAGAACAGATTGAATAATGGCTACGTAAACAATTCTTATATATTCAATTGATAAAACAGATCTAAGTTCCACAAATTTATAT
>PNEQ01090940.1:0-11602 GCA_003012365.1 Medauroidea extradentata
AAAAATCACGATGATAGGCCGTCGGGTTCGAGCTCTATCGACGTTTCTTTGGAAACACATTTCACCCCTTTTCACCCCCTTAGAGGTCGAATTTCGAAAAATCCCTTCTTAGTGCTCGCCTACGACCTGAAGGGAACCCCCACAAAAAATTTCACGATTCTAGGTCCAGTGGTTTGGGCTGCAGTTTGATATGTCAGTCAGTCAGTCAGTCAATCAGTCACCTTTCATTTATATATATATAGATAAAGTCATGTTAGTTACACTATTTATAACTGAAGAACGGCTGAACTGATTTGGCTGAAAATTGGTGAGGAGGTAGCTTAGAAAATAGGAGGACATAGAATACTTTTTATCCCGTTCGACCGCGTTCCCGTGTGACGTCAAAGAGAACACAAGTCACTATAAAATGTGGTATAACAAAAACGCATATGACATGGAATAACAGTATGCAAATGACAGCTAAACATAATTTTGTCTATGGATAAGTATGTTTGAAAATTTTATAATTATAAATTTTGTCAGAAATCAATAATCAGTAATAATCAGTAATTTACATTCTCTTTGAATCATCATTGACAATGCCGCGACCAAGACGATCGAATCTTTCCCTACAAAGCATGTTCACGGGTAGGAAGACCATCTGCGTTGTTTGTTCTTGCGCCTGATAATAAAACAAATGAAGAGTGTAACCTATGCACCAAAATACATTAAAAATAAAGAATCATTAAAATACTTAATCCAAAATCTGCTTACTTATTGGCTCTAAGGCGGAACAGTGTTCGCAGGGCCAGCTAGTGATAAATAACCTTACCAAATATTTCTGCTTGTAAACTTTAGAGTTATGTCTCACTGCAAATATTTAGTTCTGATAAGTTTTCATAGTTCGTTGTAAATAAAACTAGTGTTCAATTATGTTGTAAAATAGAAATTATGGATTTGTATTTAACTAATTTGTACAAGTTTTTACCGATGGAAGGTATAACAAGTTCTAAATTTCCACCAGTAAATAAACTACCGGTATTTTGTGTTTCTGTGAGGGTTCAATAGCAATAAATACTTAAGTAAACAGATGTCATGAACTGGCGGAAACCTTTTAATTACTCATCAATCCTTGTCAGGAGCATGGTTTTTCTTGTCATATAGGTGCTATTGATACAATGGACACACGTCGAATAGTTTCGTAAAAAACCTACTTCCCTGTACTTTACAAAACATTTGAAGTCCTTATAGGCTGTTCTATTAACTGCTAACCTTGTAACAGTTATAAGAGTGTCTTCTTCCGTAAATTTCCTGCTACACGAGTAACTAAGAGTGTCTACCTGTGGGTCCCATATATATATATATATATATATATATATATATATTAACAAACATTTCTGTCGCAAATAATTTTGCACCGCAATTTAAAAAATCTTTGTACTTAAAAATATTGTTTTCAATTTTTTTAAGTTTCTACAAATAATTTGTGGAAGGTTTAAGAAATGTCTGCGTATTTACGGGCATCCTTCGTATCTTACTGACTATTTCTTATGTGTTTAAGGGATTGCCTCTAGTGAGACTGAAACATATGACATAAAGAAGTCTCTAGAAATGTTTCAACATTTACAAAATATCTTCAGAGATGAGAAGTCAGAATAGTTGATTGTGCTACACATCGAAAACAATTATAATAGATTATATTAAATTTATTCCCACAGCTATTTAAATTAATTTAATTTTCTTTAAAATACATGCAATATTTGTCTTGTATAACTTGACTGTAAATGCTTTGCCAATTAACTTATTAACTTACGCTTCTGAAATTACATTATTGTTTACATTGCTGACAGAATTTTTGGTCATTGGTATGCTAACCATCCAATCGTAGATACGCCAAACATTGTGACGTGTTACAAACATGGGCACAGACTGTTATTTATGACATATGCTAATATAAGCACAAAGTTGAAAAAAAATACATAGTGTTTTGTAAAATGCTGGTTTCTTATTCTTTATATTGCTCGAACCAAAAATTAAATCCTAGGTGTCAGGCAATGCCTTTAATCGTCAGCCACTAAACACGACATATAGTCCTAATTTTGCGCAGAATTTTGCAGCATACACACACACACACACACACACACACATATATATATATATATATATATATATATATATATATATATATATATATATATACAAAGAGAGCGAAAGAGAGAAAGGGAGACAAAAACAAAGAGCGCGAGCTTGACTTAAGGAGCACTTTCATCAGGCCAAATATTACATTACAAAAGATCGATAAAAGACTGACACATTTGTGTTAATAAAAATATATGACACTATACATTATATTGGAAAGTTGTGGCGTAAAACACCTCGACAACAATGTGGTGGGACAATTTGTGTAGAAAGGTTGCATTATAATGTATTTCATACGCCTCACGACATAACTTTGAACACAGTCACATGATATAAACACACTCTTCCTGTTATATTGGACTGATATATTTCAATAACTTTCAATAACTGGTCGAAGAAACGTTATTTATATCAAGGGGTTTTAAACCGGGTACAGTCTGCATAGAAAAAGTTTCATAATTTATAAGATTTCAGCTTTTGAATCTAAGTGTCAAAATCAGTCATTTTATATGAAAGCTCAATTGTGATTTTACTGCAGTGGAAATAAAAAGTATCTAAATAAATTATTGAACATGCTTTATAAATGGCTTTGCAATGTGTTTCATTCCACAATGAGTGCATACTCTCAACCAGTCGCCCACACCACAAACATACACAGTGTCGTCTGAACCAAGACTTGTATATGAAACACAAGAGGTAAAGAAAGAATTTTGCTAATCAAGTTTTGCCACTTTGTGTTTCAGGTGAAGGCAGACTGCATGGAGCTGGGGAAAACCGAGATATAGAACGTCCCCTGAGGCGAACGTGTGAAGAACTGCGAGAACCAGACATGTCTTACCCAGTCAAGTCGATCAACGAGAGCTTGCTGCATGTCGTCGCCACCAACGAGCCTATGGAATATTCCCCGTACACGGAGCGACCAGAAACATACATCGTGCCGGTCGTGTTCGCAATCATCTTCATCGTCGGCGTCCTGGGGAACGGCACCTTGGTGTTCATCTTCATCAGGCATCGCAACATGCGCAGTGTACCCAACACGTACATCTTCAGCCTGGCCCTGGGAGATCTCTTGGTCATCATCACCTGTGTGCCCGTCACCTCTACCATATACACCGTCGAGTCGTGGCCCTACGGTGCCGTCGTCTGCAAGTTCTCCGAGTACTTCAAGGACGTGTCCATCGCCGTGTCCGTCTTCACGCTGACCGCACTCAGTGCGGAGAGGTACTGCGTCATCGTGAACCCTATCCGTCGTCACGTCGGGGGCGGTCACGTCACGGCCAAGCCGATAACCCTCGTCATCGCCGTGGGCATCTGGCTGCTGGCCATCATCTTCGCTCTCCCGTCAGTCCTCTTCTCCGACGTAGAGAGCCGCGTCGTCCCGGGAAACCACACCGTCGTGTTCTGCACGCCGTATCCACCCACATATGGGGCTGTTTACCGGCGGACCATAGTCCTGTTCAAGTTCCTCGCGTACTACGCGATCCCGCTGCTCATCATCGCGTTCTTCTACGTCTTGATGGCGCGTCACCTGGAGCTCAGCACGAGGAACATGCCGGGCGAGCTTCAAGGTCAGTCGACGCAGATCCGAGGACGGAAGAAGGTTGCCAAGATGGTGCTCGCCTTCGTCTTCATCTTCATCGCTTGCTTCCTTCCCTATCACACCTTCTCGTTGTGGTTCCACTTCTGCCCGACGGCAGAGAACGACTACGACGACTACTGGCACGTGTTCCGCATCATCGGCTTCTGCCTGAGCTTCATCAACTCTTGCATCAACCCAGTGACGTTGTACTGCGTCAGCGGTACCTTCAGGAAGCACTTCAACAGGTACCTGTTCTGCTGCTGCACCAGGCGGGGTCGCAGGCACACTTTCTCGCGCAAGGGCGACGGCAGCAGCACAATGTGCGAGACGTCGTCACACACGATGGTGCATTTTAACAGCACCTTTCGACGGCAAAAGCAACAGCTCGAGGACGGCTTGAGCTGCGACACGACAAACACGACAGCTCTCTTCGCCACCGACAAGACTTGAGAATGGCGCCTCGGGTCTCCGCAGGCTCCTCGAAGACACGGGTCAGCGCAAGGCTCGAGGCCACGTCGAATGACAGTTACCTTCGTCCCCTAGCAGTAGTCGCGCCACTCTCTGTCTATAAACACCAAGCCCCGCGAGTACTTCTAGTGGCAATACCAGGGGTCATTTCGTATGTCCTCGCCTTCCATCATCTAGATCATTATTTCAGACTCCTCGAAGACACGAGTCAGAACACAACTCGAGGCCACGTCGAATGACAGTTACCTTCGTCCCCTAGCAGTAGTCGCGCCACTCTCTGTCTATAAACACCAAGCCCCGCGAGTACTTCTAGTGGCAATACCAGGGGTCATTTCGTATGTCCTCGCCTTCCATCATCTAGATCATTATTTCAGACTCCTCGAAGACACGAGTCAGTACACAACTCGAGGCCACGTCGAATGACAGTTACCTTCGTCCCCTAGCAGTAGTCGCGCCACTCTCTGTCTATAAACACCAAGCCCCGCGAGTACTTCTAGTGACAATACCAGGGGTCATTTCGTATGTCCTCGCCTTCCATCATCTAGATCATTCTTTCAGACTCCTCGAAGACACGAGTCAGTACACAACTCGAGGCCACATCGTATGACAGTTACCGTCATTCACTAGTGCTAGTTGTGCCGCTGTCTATAAACAGCACCGCGAGTACTTCTAGTGGTAATAACAGATGTCATTCTCTTCTTCTATCATCTTGCTCATTCTTACAGGCTCCTGCCAGTATTCAGTAGCATCATACCAAGAAGATGTGGCAGGATTTACGCTGCCCTACACCTTTAACCATTGCAAGTCATACTCGTACACAAGAATGTATCGAGAAACACATCCCTTGCTCTCATTTGTTGTTTCGCAACAGTTGAACGATGATTACATCTTGTATCGGCGACTCTTTACTGATACAACAAAATACAGGTACAAATATATGGACTTTTCACCTAATTATCGAGAATACATGCGAATGTGTAATTACTGTAATTAGAAGCGTGATAACGAAACTATGTTAACCGCCTTGATTCTAGGATCTATACATGTGTGATACAAAGCAGTCTATCACTGCAACACAATACAATATGAGACAAATGTGAGCATGTGAACAGAATGAGGTGTACGTTATTTATTAGTAGATTTGTCTTTGTGATGGTCGTCGTTTTTGATTTTACAGTGTAGATGTAGCCGTCTGTGATGCTTACCAGCAGAACAAGAGATTGTCGCCAAGTAAGAATACTACTACAAGTGATTCCGTGGTTCCTGTTTATTGGGGTTGCCTACCCGAGGAATTACAATCTAATATTACAACGTGTGGAATTAGTGAGCAAGACTGATTTTCCTTAGACATATCGGACAGGTTGTATATATTCAAGACGCAACTGTTTTGCTTCATGAACTTTGGAACATTGACTCGTAGATTGTAAGTGCTGGAGTGAACTGTGCGTGTGAAGTCACATATGTATTAACACTTTTTCCCCGATAGTGTTCTACTCGCATGTAAAGTTGAATTTTGGTGTACTGGAAAGGTTTCCAGATGTTTATTATGCACCGCTTGACACATGTCTTGCAAAATGTTTATACGCAATCATCCATCCCCATTCACTAACTGTACTTTACATTTCACTCATTTATATTCGTTTGCTAACGTTACATTGGCCTGTGACATTGAACTCATACGTGAAAACCTTAGTTAAATATTACTTAACCTTTAAATGGTTGTACCCGTACTGGTACAGGAATTTACGTGAAACACTTATTAATTAATTTTACAGAATAAGATTAAGTTTTTTTAAAACCGTATATCTCAGTAATGTGTTTCGAAAATATTAAATTATTTTGGAAAGTAGTTCTAAAAATTATAACATTATGTTCTTTTCTTGTCAAATGGGTTTAAACAATCGTAGCCATTACTTTGAAGGTAATCTTACTCTCTCAAGGAATAATACTAATTGTAAATAGATTTAGAAAGTCTCACAACGTTAACTAAAAACCCGTTTGTAGTACTATTTTTATACTTAACCCAAGTACTATTGCCAAAGTACTTGAAATCGCGTAGTTGTAATATATATTTCAAACAATCTACTAGTTTGCATTCCAAGAAAATATGTTCCTTAGTTGAAAAATATTATGAATATATTTTGTCTGAATTATTCTAGTGGTTAATCAAGTAGCTTAATTTGCTTTATGTCAAGAAAAAAGTTATTATTTATTCAATGCAAAGAACGCTGTTAAAACGAGACGCTAAAACGCTTTAGTTTAAAAAATATCTATACTTAATATTTTCCTTTCATGTAAGCTTAGTGTTTTTAGAATAGCAAAGTACTAGGTGATGAAAACTAAGCACACACATTTACGCATTCCAAAATATTTAGAATGTAGTGGCAGTAAATATCTGCAAAATTGTTATGAGTTTAGATGCATTGTTTAAAAAAGGTTTTATTACATGGGCAACCATGAACGTATCAACAAAATATGACTAAATTATTACAAATATGATGTCAACATATACGACAGCAAACAAATTATAGGGAGGCAAGGAAATAAAATACAATCCACAACGCGCGGAGAAGAATCATTAAGCATGTGAACGGCAGTGTAAAGTCTTTACTGATGAAAAATTATGTTTGGTCTATTCGTGGTAAAGTGAACGCTTATAAATCCCGTATTACCTCCCCCCCCCCCTCTTTTCCCAGTTTAAATTATTTTTCTCATTGCAGAAAATGTATACATTTCCGCTACATCTGAATAGAAACATTTTAGCGTTCATAGTGTGTTATGTTAACTGTATTCAAGGCCACAACAAGATATTTTATTTATCTTGCAAGATGGTCTTCAAAGTGTACACTTTACCTAGAATAAGGTATAATTTCAAGTGCAGCTTGTCACATTGTAGTGATCTGTCCCTGTGACAGCTTGTTTGTACCTGAGGGATTATTTTATTTATTGTTAACTTAATAGAACGGAAAAAACGACGCTGTGTTAAAATGACGATGTACAATTAAAATTTTACCAAAAAAAATTTGTCAATATATTTCCTAGAATTACCGTCTCCAAGTTTTATTTTAGAACATAACTTCGGAATAAAATTAACAATAGACCTACTACTTCCAGGAGAATGCAAACACACACAAGACGACATTTGTAAAGCAGTCTGGGGATGTTGAGTAGTTGCCGGCCTACTGACTAGGTGATACGGGTTCGAATCCCGGCAAAGTTATGCTTTACTATCGTATGTGGGAAACTTGGGTGAGGTTACCAATGGTTGGTATATTTGTCATGGTTGCTCGAGTTTTCCCTGCTCTTACATTCCGGCGTCACTCCACAACCACCTCAAACAACCCCTCCCCTGCGTCATAAACGCCGCTGTTAGATGCATCAGTAAAACCTCTTCACTTAAATTTTCTCTTACATGCACTAAAGACCTGGTTGTTAAGGTCCCTGTCTAACTGGGAACCCATTGGAGAGCACCTTTCACGATATTGCTTTCGGACAAAAATCATTAGCTAAATTGAGAAAAGAAACACAATGCTACAGGAATTACAATGTTAAAAAATGTAAAAGAAGATTTTTTGAGAATGAGAATACTTGTTTATTAATAGATTTTAGTATAGACGTACTGAAAGAAACAGTCTTAAGGATTCTGTAGCAACACTATTTCCCACTCTGAGATGAATTAAAAAGTCTTAGGTATCATATATCTATGTTCTAAAAATACTGATTCTCATCTGACATAATTCAACACGCAAATCTGTATCTTTGCGCCCGTACACCAAGCGTACGGCTAGGGGGAATCAATGTTAGACATTTATATAATTCCAATAGACCAGTTTAAAATATAATACTTCTAAATAATTGTTACACGTATATTTCTTAAGAAATATTGCGAGATATAGGACTATTGTTAAAATAAAACTGTTTCCGTTTTTTAAACAAAAATTTAAAAATTACTTATCAGATATTAAAAATAACCGATGAGTTCAAAGTATCTCATATGGCATTCTTGAAACATCACACAGAATATTACCCTTAAGACTGATCGATTGAGATGTCTTGCTTTCTTAAACTGCTTGACTGCAATCTTAACAGAACGTTCCAGTAAACACTGTTTCATAACCGAAAATAAAAAAAATATATATTCTCAGGTTGCTTATCTTGAAGTAAGGAAATCTTATCGTGCGCAGAGAAAAAGTTAAGAAATGCAGATAAAGATTTACAATTTTTTTTGTTTTGTTTTTATTTAGCGAAGAAAATTCTTATCAACGAAACGGTTGAGTTTTAAAAAACTATAACTTCTTACCATAAAGTTTACAACCATATTTTGGATGCCATGTAGAAAAACCAAAATTAGGTAATCTTCAAAAATACGTTTTTACCAACTTTGTGAGCATATATTTTGTCAGGGTGGCGCGTTTCTGACTAACCATTTGTGATGTCGATATTTGCACCACTGATTCTAATACAAGAGTGCATCTGGCTAGCCAAGTGTTTGCTCGCAATATTGGAAACATACAATACCTTAGATAGTATTTTAACTTGTGTTTTCTATAACGACTTCAAAAAATTTTACATATTCCCAACACTTCCTTTGATATAGTAAATTTTTCTGCAAATAAGAAAAATATTGTTGAATTTGTTCCGCTGCAAAGTAGCAGTATCACAAAAAATGCATAATCTTTACAGGAAAAGTTACGTAATAAATCGTGTCACTTTGAAAACACTTTAACAGTATTGTTTATGGTTAAGTTTTTTTTTAAGACAAATTTATTTTGAAAAAGTGGTTATCTATGCTACAAATAAAACTAATTTGGTCTTAAAAATAGCGTTTAGAGAAAATTTAATATCGTGTTACAAATATGTTTCTAATTTTTACTTTGCTGCACAGCGAGATATTTTTAACGCAAGTTAAACTGCCTTAAATAAATGTTTTTCTTACGTGTAAAGATAAAGTTTTTACGTGTACTCTTGCAATCATTCAGCTCACTTTATGATTAGTTGTAATTCGCTTCTTGTGTATTTGTGCTGCATTTCTTCCTACACCGAAACACACAAAAAAAAACAATGGAGATGGTACCTAGAACAATGTTATATTTACATGACTTTTCCGTAACATTTTCGCACCAAATGCAACCATGTAAAGTAATAATTCCTTGCGTATTTTTATTTCCGAACGGTTCGGCTTTAAAAATGCCATATTTTCAAAAACGCCGCCGTAAACATTGAAAACACATTCTTATTGGCTAGCATGCATGTAACGTAATTGGACAGTTGTTTTCGTTTGCTGCCCGCCTGGCATTACAGTACATTTTGTAATTTTATACTGACTTTAAAAACTGGGCAAATTTAAACAATCCTGTTAATAAAGCTAACTCGTAAAATTTGCTCGTTGCCAAATGCATGCACCGTAGCAGTTGTAGATTTTCTTAGTTAATAACGAATATTTCCCTGACACTGAGTTGAGAGGAAGGAAGACAGCAAAATAGCTCTCGCACATTGTAACGTTTTAGTGGTAGGTTTGAGTTTATATAAGTTTAATTAATACTCCGGAGTGATGATAACTTACTACGAACGCATTTTATTGTGTAAAATCCACTCAAGAATAACACACTTTGGTTTGAAGTGTATAATTTAAAAACATGTAATATCCCCGTTGTGTAATGCCTAAATTTGCTGTGTGTAACACATGCAATCTTCTTTCACCTATAAATTACACTAATTTTGTTAAAATACATAATACTTTGTGTGATCACGTGTAAAACCAGGTCTAAGACAAGGCCAAGACACTTGTGTGAAAGGTTGACAGTCTTTATCGACTAGCTTAGTTTGTCAAATAAACAAAAAAAAGAATGCGTAAGCAAACAATAATTATTGCAAACACAATTTAAAACATTACGACAATAGTTTGGTAATAAATTTTCTTTTGCTGACAAAAAATTGTAGGCTATGTAACGCAACAAAAAAAAAATAGACTGAAAAAATGTACAATACAACCGGCTGGCTGTTTGTTTCAGCTAGTGATTTTGAAATTTAGATCAGACTAATTTAGTCATTTTTAAATAGAACTTTGCCGAGTATGCCATGCAAAAGTTGAGATAGTTGTGTACTAAAGACCAAACATTTAACTACCAAACAACGTCATAATTTTAGTTCACATAACATTTAGCACAGGGGTGGTGTTAACTTAGACGTAATTCAAACGGGTTTGATGTGTTACTTATCCGTTATAGTAGAATTACTATATCGATGTTAACTTGTTCTACTACAGTACTTAAGGCAGCTGACTGTTATTTCTGGAAATGAAACAGTAACTAAGACGACAGGACACGTATTTGTAAGAAATATCCTTTTACAGTATTTGCTTCTAATGTCACATCACACGACAAGTGAACAATGATCAACTAACACCGCACTGCTTACTGAAATATTCGCTACCAGATATGATATTAAGGACGCTGCCTGCCTGGAAGCCCTCGCGGTCATAGATTAACTTGTAAATGTTGAGTTGTAGTCAAAGGGGCTCTATCATCTCAAACCATTTTCTGTATTGAGAAGACGAAAATATTGCTTCAGGGATGAAAGTGTAGGAAAAATTTCGATTGCTTTTTTTAGGATAAAATACATATTTAAAAGAGCCTAAAGAAGCCTATATCAATGTGGACCACACCTAGTTGAAGAACAATGTCAGTGGTGGTACATAGGTTCGATAGGTTACTCAACAACAGAGAAGTAAACTACTATCCTCACGCTCCAAGGCAGGCAGCGTACTTAATGATTTAAAATGTTACACAATTAACACTTCATATTGCTCCTGTAATTCCTTATACAGATATTGTAGCATTTGTATAGTTTTGAATGTCTTGAAACAAAGCGTTAGAGCAGCACTGAATTGTTTCATAATATAAGTATGCAATACAAACTGCCTTTACGCCTCTGTATGGTGATGGATAAGTAAAAAAATCAACAAATTAACAATCATTAATAAATAATACAGGTATTATAAGCACGTGGTCATGTTTCAGCTTCCCTGTAATGCGACCAGCTGTTTTCTCATAATGTAATCACGTGATATGCTGGCACTGAAGTTACATAAGTAATTCATAACTGGAGGACCATGGAGCTATAGTGCGGAGCTGAGGAGAATACTAGGCAAAATGGCTGGTGGTGATGGGGGCCACATAGCGCTCCGCTTGTCCCCACCACGAGCCGCATACATGAGCCTTGCTTTCTCCTCAGCTCCGCGCTATACATATATATACATACATATTGTAGGGAGCTGAGGAGAAGGCAAGTCAGAACAGCAGGGTGGTGATGGGGGCCACATAGCGCTCCGCTTGTCCCCACCACGAGCCGCATACCTGAGCCTTGCTTTCTCCTCAGCTCCACGCTATACATATATATACATACATATTGTAGGGAGCTGAGGAGAAGGCAAGTCAG
>PNEQ01090941.1:0-59960 GCA_003012365.1 Medauroidea extradentata
TGAACATTTATAATAACGTGAATTCGACACCATCTTCAAGTTTTGGCCAAATAACAACAATTTTTAAGATTACTTATAACCACCAGAAAATTGTAGTAATATTTTCGAAGTTCGAAGTAAAAATTTTATTTCGAATATGATATCGAATAATGAAAATATTCGATTCGGCTTCGAAATTTCGAAGCTTCGCCCACCCCTAATGTTTTGTAAAATAAGTAGAAAATTAATTGTTTCTATAATATTAAATAAAATTTTCTAAATTTCAACATTCCAAAATGTTGTCTTAAGTTTGTCGTTCATTAAAAATTAAACTGTTTTTTCAAGAGCCAACAAAATTATTAAGACACGTGGAAGCAGAAGTTACACTTATTTCTTTTACATCAGTACAAATGTTTTAATTTTTAATGAATAGCTTATCCCTCAAATATTACAAATTGTTGAAGTGGTATACATTAAAATCTGTATTAAGGGTCAATGAGTACGTTATAGCTCCTTAATATCAAATTTTTCGGGAGGGGGGAAGCCTTCTACTTGGAATGTGGATAAACTTGATTCATTAAACCTACACTGGAAACATTTTAATTTAAGAGTTATTTGGATTGCTATTTGTTGATACCGAGATGTTGTTCAGGCTTATTTAAATAGCACTATTTCAACAGGAAAACATGTTATGAAAAAACTAGTAGAGAATCAACAACCATGTCTCCAGCAAAGTAATATATAGCGGTTCTGTTTTAACTAATAATTAGCAGTAATAATGTTTACTCATATTAAAATAAAACTTATTTTTATAAACAGATTCATTCTGTATAAAATTATTCCCTAGAGTATGTAACCTCCATTTCAGTGACATTTTACACCGATCTTAATGCGATACGATCACAATTTCTTGTGTGACGACCTTGCAACTCGAATGATTTGAATCCCGTTTAATAAATATTTTAAAAAACTATGTTTTGAAACTGATTTAAAAACAAAGAAATGTATTAATGTACCAATTATTACTACTAATAAATTTTATTTAACAACAATATTCTGTCGCAAACCTGGTAGAAATGTGCTAACAGCAGAAAACTCTGGTATTGTATCTGTTCTTCGAAAAATAATTTATGCACAGCAAAACGAACTTCAATACATTTAGTACGAACATGGTAAACATAATGACTACTGGCGTACCATCATCAACCTCAATTTATTCCTAATATAGTCGTACATAAAAACAAAATTAATACCATCACAGAGCTAGAAACATCAATATGGGCAAAATACTTGAAATTTATTATTACAGTAAACTGAAGATCGTGTGTACTTACCTTACAACTCAAAACGTTAACGAAAGTAGGCAGCCAGCCGATGCGCGTGGGTATAAAACCGTAGTCCACCAGAAGAAAATAAACAGAGTGTCGTTAGCGGCGGCACTTGCTTGTGTGGTATGGAAGCAGGGATATTTACAGGATGTCCGGTAAGGATATCCGGTGGATGTACTGTAGGGATATCATGTGAATGTACTTAAATTATATCCAAGGGAAATACTTTTGAGATATCCAATGGCTATACTGTAGGGATCTGCCAAATTAATCCCAAATTTTTAACGGTTTTTGGGAATTTAAAAATTTAATTACAGTAATCCATACGTATACATGTTTTGTATTTGTCATGAATTATAAACAAAATTGTTATTTCCCATTAGAATATCTTAGGGATATATACCCACTGGATGCCCAGGACATATATGGGCATAGAGGGACAAATATGGGATATCCCTGGAATATTCTGTGCTGTGTTGGATTCACGAGTTCCTGAACTGTTTATAGGCTCGAATCTATTTGACTGAAACACCTGCACGAGTATTTAGTGCCCGTTTATAAGGGTGACTCAGTGTTTTGGCATTAAAACACGTTATGTGAAGAGAAATAGTTAGAAATAGCATTGATATTTTGGAAAATATTGAACATAGCTTGTTCACAACTGTGAAAATTACTACGGCCACTTGCAACCTGTCAGAAGCTATGAACCGATTTTCCGTTAAATGCGTGTAAAAAGAAGCATGTGTATATATATATATATATATAGAATACAGAAAAATTAACCTTCAGTGTATAACTTCACTTAACCTTATATAGTATTTACAAATTTCTTTAGTAGTAAGACACAAAAAGAAATACACAAAAAACTTGTAATTCTTTAAATTCAATAAAAAGTAAGTAAAATATATGTTTGGTTACAACTCAACCTGAAAGTGCATTCAAATGGATTCTATTTGCTATTGATCGAATTACCAGGAAAACTGTGTTGAAGGTCTCACTAGCTCGGTCATACTATGATGTTGAAAAAAAATCGACAGCTGAAGATTTGCTAACCTCGAAGCTATCGCCATCGTTTCTCGAGTTTTCCTCGTTCATCTCTCAGTCCCTCTGTTCTTTTAGTACCAGTTTCAATTGTCAGCCTGATACTAAAATGTTTGTTAATCGTATCTTTGTAACTATTGTCTCATTTCTAATTGTTGCAGTTATTTAAGAAGAATCAAAGTCAATTAATTTTTCATTCTCATCGTTTATTTCTAACAAAATATTTTTCAGATTATCTGTTTGTATTGGAAAGAAATTGATAGTTTTGTTCGTAATAAATTGTTTCACCACATTTCATCATGTTTCAGAACCGTAACATTGCCAAATTAAAATAAATATTAATTGTTTCAAATGGAGTAATTTTAGGAATTGCATCTGCCCGATGAAGTTAATTTTTTGTAAGACTTTATTTTGTGTAAAACCAAAAATTTTGTGAATAGAGCCTGGTTTATCAAACACAGATCCAAAATACACGTTACTTTTACTGTTACCTTATTTGATTTAGTTAAAATATTATTTTCTTTGGCTCCAGCTAACATTTTGTTAAATGGAGAAATAGTTTTAGTAGTATTTCCAAAATATTCTACATTATATTAAGTAATAGGGATTTCTATTACATTTTCTACCGCATTTCGATTTAAAAAAAACGTGGCTTATTATTTTCCTATGTAGGTGTTAAATATGTCATTTAAAACTGTATCAAACCAACCTAATGTTCTTATTTTTCTAAAGGTTAGTGAAGCCTTTTATTTAATATTGATTTCTACCCCTATACATGAGTACTTCATTTATATAAAAAAATTTAACTTATAATTAAAATGAATTCTTAAGCTAAAGAGATACATTGGGACATAAAAATTTGAATTCCCGACAATATTATTTCCAAAAAAATAATGGGATAATTGCTACCTGTGAATATTAGTTGTATATTAGTCGGACCAAGTTCAAGTGGCATGACTACGCTTATGATTGATAATTTTATATATTTTCCAGGATGGTATAATTTTGACACCCTAAATGTACGTTTAAGAAGTTATAATCAACCAAAATATATTGCTTCAAGAGAAAATATTGATGCAGCAATTAAATTAATAAATGAACTGGTAACATACTTTTATTCATAAAATGAAGAATGTTTTGACGTTTATCATTGTTCGAAACAATTAATAAGGCGTAATGCTATTTTTCTTCGTATACTTTGACAGGACAAAAAAATCGTAAACATATTCATACCGATTTTGTTGATGGTGATAGGTAATTTGAAACATTTGGAGAAGTTTGTTCAAAATGTTGGGATAAAAACCATGGTTTTATTATTATAGATATGAAATATAAGTAAATAATGGTAAATATAGTAATAAAATTAAATAAGTAATGATAATTGTGAAACATTACCATTTCAACAATGACAGTAGTATTATTTGGTACATTAAATATGTTTGTAATTTTTAAAAATATTACATCATTTAACTGGGAACTTTAAACTAATACAGAAGTATCAACAGCAACGTCATTCTTATATTTTGTTTTTAATTCTTTAATTTTAATTTTTAACCAAGATTTTTTAAAGCATTTCCAAATTTATATTTATATTTATTTTTAAATTTATATTTATGTAATTTAAAACAGTGAGAAATGTAGTTTAGGATAAGCATGTTTATATCATTATTACATCAAATAGTACAATTGTACCATCTGGTATGTTAAATATCTGCGGAATTTAAAAAAAGTATTTTGTTATAAGCCAATGCACCAAAATACTTATACGTGTATATTTTATAATTATTATTTTGGTATAATCGGGTGTCTTTTATAACCACCTGGTTATTTCATTTATTTGCCTGTTCATCATAAAAATTTATTCACTTTGAATATTACCTAAATAAAGTATTATTTTCTTTAGCATGGTATTTTCCAACTAAATGACCAATGTTAAATTCTATTTCTTTGCAAATAGTCTAAATCAACACGCTAATTAAAATTTAGTAATATAATATTTATTTCGTTTACATTTGAGCTAACTGATTGACAAATATTTTGAAATTTTTCAGTCATTTATTTTATTAAATAATCTTTAGTGTGTGTAATTTTCACATTTACTATTGTATCACAATAATTAATAAATGATTAGTTCAAAGTTTGTAACTTTCCACTTATTTCTGCACCAATTGTTAATTTAGTTTCGTGTATTTTATCATTTAATCATTTAACAAAAGCTTTACATTTTGATTCTACATTTGTAACTAAAGTATCTCATTTAGAGTTTATATTTGGAATACATGTATCAAAATATTTAACAAAATTGTCATATTTTTACTCTATATGAACCTGTGATTTTATTAACACATTTACAAAGATATCCATTATTAATTAACAAATAAATATTTTTAAAAATTTAAAATTATGATATAAATGATTAAGTACTATTTTACATAAATGACCTTAAATATCTTCATCAAATTGTTGTATTGTTTCAACACAGTAAATGTTATTTTTAAAATAGCCAACTAATTTAAGCAGAGGATAACCACCAAAATAATAAAAGAAATTAATGTTATTATTTTTTCTAATAACAAACCCAGTGTGTTCCAGAACTTTTCAAAACATCTAAATTTAAATTTACTATACCACTTTTTTAGTGATGATTTTGGTAGTTCTTCAATCATAAATACACACTGAAAACATAATTTATAATTTTTAGTAAGTTTTTTCGATATAAAATTTACTAAATGGAACTTTCCTAGTTTTTCCATTTCCAAAATACGTCTTTGTTGTACTTCTAATTCTCGATTTTCCTTTTTAGCATTAATTACAGAAGTAGCAATAGATGAAGCACCACCAGCTAATGCTCCGTGAGCTCCTAATGCCGCGAAAATAAATAGTAAAATTCCACTTTTGTTTTTTGCTTAACCATTACCAGACTTTATTTCTTTCGATAATTTTTTTTTCAGTTGTGGTATAGAAATAGGAAGACTCATTCCTTTACAATCTTTAATTTTTATATTTTAACAATCAAGTTGTTCTTTTGTTAAAAAGAATCTATATTTAAACTCCTAAATTCATTATTAGAAATTTGATAGACAATATGTTTAACCTTTATTTATGTATAAAAATTTAGTAAAATTAAACATAAAAATCTAGTAACGCTTTATTATTATTCCCGAACCAAGTTTACATTTTATATACAATACATATCCTGAAATGCCAGCCCATAATCTTTCATTTAAATCTGCATCTAGAGGAAAAAGCTATTTTAAAAGCTCCATTTTTTAATTCTTTATCAGCTATGTGTCTTTCAGATGATTTTTTATGACGAATAGGAATGTCATGTTCCTTTGCTGCAACATTCAACAGATTTATTGATTTATCACTTATTTCTAAGCTTTCCAGGGCCTAAAAAGTTATATCCTGGAGAATGTAATTCGAATTGTAAAGAATTAATTATATAATTCAGTAAACCTTTCCTGTGATGTTCTGATTCTCAAAAAGGAGGAATTGTGTTTGATACTCGGATAAGATATGGAATTCCTTTAGGATTATTTAAAACTAAATCACTAACTGTATTAGCCAACATATCCATTATTCCAACCTTTTCACTGTAATAATTTTTATTTCCAGCATTTTCGTCACCATATATAACTAAAATTCTATCAATAAGTATTCTAACATCATCTATCCAAATATATCCGTTTGCAAGGTTATAATATTTTTAACACCACTACCATATATTTGTGTGGGATGTTTCTTCTTAATCGATTCGTAAATTGAATTAACTATATTTCTACGTTTGTCACCTCTACTAGATTTTGGCGTTTCGGTATTTGGATCATTACTTGAAAATACAGCTTTTGTATCTGTTATAACTTTAGTATAGTTTTGATAATCGGCATTTGTATAGTCACTTTTTAAAACATCCTTGCGTGTTAACAATTTCAACAAATCATCAGTTCCAATATATTGTCTACCTTTAATGATAAGTATGTATTCGTTAAATGTTACTTCACTATCACCAATATAGCTTTTATATCTTTCAGGTCTTAATCAAAAAATTATAGTAATTTCAAATCTTTAAAAATTGTGTTACTTTTTCGCCAATAAATGTTGTCCTACAGGTAATTAACGGTACTATATCCTAAGTTAAATGCATAATGCTTCATCATGGTATTCTTCTTTAAACAGCAGTTCCCTTTCAAAAGATGTTTCTGAAGGAGTTGTTGGATAATCTAAAATTGGTTTCACAACAGCGGGAATAAGTGTAGTGATCGAATTCTTATTATAATTTGTAACTTCCTTTGTTTTTTTTTGTTTTTTTTTGCCTAAATTATAAATTGCATCAGCCCTTGGTTGTTCTTGTATATTATTTTTTTAATAATTTTCTTTGTATCGTGACTTTGTTTCTTTAAAGTTTTCAATTAGCTGTCGTCTTTTTAATACATTTTTCTCACTTGTTTTTTCGTTATCATTTATATAGAATAAAAAATATATGTAATGTTTTAACACTAAACACTTCTTCAAACACCTAAAACGCTCATTCAAACACCCAAAACACTCGTTCATAATTTCGTTAGTGTGTAAATGAGTGTTAATAATTGAAACGTATACTGTCTTATATGTACAAAACATACTTCAAATGCTAATATTTCTTATGAACAAACACAAATTGGAAAAACTATAATTAAATTAATCTGTATTAATTGTGGTACTAAAAAATCAATGTCTATCGGTGGAAACATTAAAGAAGATATTGCCTTGGAATTTCAATAACCAGCTCGAAAAAATATTCCTAGGAGAGCAATTTTATCGTTTGAAATATATGATCTCTGGCAAGCAGATTTAGTAGAGATGGATTCAGGCTCACGCAAATATATTTTAAAATTAACAAAGGTTTTAAATATATGCTAACTGTAGACGACTTTTTTAAAATTCATATGGGCATTACCAGTTAAGGATAAAATGGTGAAAATGATACATTAGTGTTAAGGAGTATATTAAATTGTCGACAAGTTAAGCAACTTCAAACTGATATTGGTAAAGAATTTTATAACAAATTCTCTAAAAAATTTATGGGAGATTACAATATAAAACATTATTCAACATTTTGTGTTATGAAAGCTAGTATTGTTGAGAGATTTAATCGACCAATGACGGAGAAAATGTGGAAATTGTTCACTATACAAGATAGCTGTAAACAGATTGATATTTTACCAAAATTATAAGTGATTGCAATAACGCAATTAATAGAACAATGAAAATGAAGCTCGTTGATGTAAATAAAAAGAATGAGGACTCTATTCTGGTTAACATGTTTAGTAATAAAATTTAATTTCTAAATTAAAAAACAGCCGAACATGCCTTTTGATTGCGTCAAAGTTTTCTGCTGGCAATAAAGTTTGAATAAGTAAAGTTAAATAATTATTTGAAAAAGGCAATAATGCATACTTTACATTTAAGTTATCTCAGAGAGACAAAAATCAGAGTTGTGATAAAAATGCAACTATTGATTTGTGTGAGAGTTTCTTTCCATTCTTATTTTCAAAAATAGAAATTTCTAAACACGGAAATATTATCGAAAGTATTGACATTCCTGCGATGACTTAAATAAAACTTGAGTCAAAATAATGCATAGTTTGTTATGTTCAGTGTCAGAATCTCAGATTTACAACTATCTATGGTTGAAAAAGGATCTAACCTAAATAAATTATTTTCTTTTAGATATGATAAACATAACGAAGTTGCATATCCGCCAAAATATTATTTTGGATTTATTGAACATTGCAGTGATATTTATTGGAAAGGAGGTTACAAATATTATTCATTTGAAATTTTAATGATGATGTTTGTGTCTACAGACAACCTAAAACTAAAGATGATGGTTCTATTGATCCTAGTGTTGTTCTTTTTGCTGGTAAAATTATTATAGGGAAATAGAAATTTTTGTCCCGTTGTTGAATACGAACCTAATTGTGGAGATGATATTATAGCTAAATTGTACAAAATCCGAACATTCCAGTTTCTTTAAATTATTGGCAGTGTTTTGAAAAATTGGTTCCTATTGATTCAAATGCATTTAAGTTTGATATAAATGATCAATTTAACTCTCTATATTTTGATCTGCCTGATTATGTAATTGTTGGTTTTCAAATTAATAGAAAAGAAGATCGGGAACAAGATAATCATAGCTCGTTATTTGATCACTGCAGTGTTAGAAATATTTATATAAAAATGGGCGAAATTAAGTCGTTTCAAAAGCGAATTGGAATCTAAACATTTTATACAAGGAATTTAGAAATTCAAAAACTAGACTTGATACTTCCTACCGTAGTAATTAAATGTACTTTAACCCAAGAAAATTTGTCTCTGAAAGAGAAATATATGTTACTGATTTTTCACGTCGGAAAACTTATGTTTTTAAGGATAGAACAAATATTAAAAAGTTTTTGGATTTCACTAAACTTGTAGTAGTTACAACAATTTGTAATGTAGTATTAATCAGTCAAAGAAATCTTATAAATGATATTAGAAGGGGGAGAGTTACTGAAGAAATTTTGTAAATAAATATTATTGTTTTATATTTTTAATACATTATATTAAGAAAATGAATTAATTATTTTACTATTGCTTGATTCATTTTATAACTAGACTGCTTCAACTGTCGCTTGGTAATGATGACACGGAAGTGTATTAATACAATTTTCAAGAATATATATTTTGTTTTGTCTCATAAGAGCTGCTGCTATAAATCTGCTAAATATAGTTCTGTCTTTAAAAAGTGTTTTTGCAATTAATTTCTCTACTTATTTTGAATTTGTACATAATCTAATATCTATCCTATTTCTAATTTTTTCCATTGTTTTTCCAAAAATGAATTATTCATTAATTTATAGAAATATTTTTCATAATTATTTGCAGCTTTTGCTCTCGTTTTGGTGTTCAAATAAATATAGGATTTCATCCAGTCAAAATGGTTAAATTTCCATATTCTGTGCATTGTTTTTAACCTCATTCCTAAGGATAAATGCAGTTTAAAATGTCTATAGTGTAAACATATTTTTCTTTATAACGTTATGTAGCTAATACTTTATTTTTGTTTTCGAAACATATCTGCACCCAGCTGCTACTAGTGGTAACCTTATAAAATATATGCCTCTAAATACTCTAGATATAAGCTTTAAATTTGAGCCCAATAATTTTTTATATATATTTATTATTTGCGTTTGCATATTGTTTACAACACTGAGGAATTTCCCCTCTTATTCATTTTTTAATCACTAAAATGTTATAATCTGTTAATAATTCTAATTCAACTTTTGTATGTTTTAACATTACATACCAAGCTAATCCTAGGACTGTTAAATACCAGTCGGGTTTTATTTAGTTTATAAGTTTTCACACATTTTCAAATACATCAGCTAACAATAAAACATCAACTTCGTTGCATAATTCAGTGTATTCATAATGATATTTAATATGAATGTATTCCAACCTTTTTGAGCTAATTCACGATCTTTGTCAGAAATATCAGTTTTATTTAAATAATTATAGAAGGTTTTTTTAGATGGTAATTCTGTTTCATTAAATTTTTCTTCAGAATCCATATAATCGTATGGATTTACACCCATTTTATTAACTAAATTAATTTGTTTTTCTGAAAATAGTTTGAAGTTTCTCTAAATTGATCTTTAGTAAAATTTTTAGATAGTGAATCTAAACAGGAGGCCTTAAACTTAACTGAATCAATAAATCTTAAATTAACCCCATCTGTTGCATGTTTTGTAAAAATAAATATATTTTTCTTACTTCATTGGAATTAAATCGATTCTATTTTCATTTTCAAATTTCTCAAAGTCTATAATAAATAAATATTTTACCCAAATAAACTATGAATAAAACGGAACATATTTTAGAGTTTGATAGTTAAAATTACAACTTTTATGTGCCGCACCGTGACATTTTCCAGTTAAATGATCGTGATCCATTACTCAATATTTCACTGAATTTCATCAACTGTGTCAATAAATATTGATTTTTCACAAATGTGTCAATGTGCGGCTGAAAAATATTTATTTTTTCCTTCTTTAGTTAGTTGTGTCATTGGTATTTCATGACCGTATATTTTTTAATTATTTTTAGATTCTTAAATTAAAATTCTTACAAAATCACCAGATCTATTATTTCCTTTATAAATACTGGAGGATGATAATTTTTATTTCCATATTTTATATACTAACAAAAGCTATTGGTTTTTTGTTTTTCATAATTTTGGTACGTAATTTTCCAGGATTTAGTTGACAAGTATCTATTTTATTTAATAAGCATTAAATTTCAGCGTAGATAGTAAATGGTAATTTTAAACACTTGCTATAATTTTCTAATTTTGAAATGTTATTTTCTTCAACAGGAAGTTCTACTTTGACACCTTTATGTTCTTTTCAAGCTTTTTCTTGATTATTTAATTTTTTTCAGGTGGAAAATATAGTAAACATCTATCACAAAGAATTGTTTTATGTAAATTCTTTGAAATTTGACATCCAATTAGTTTAGAATGATATTTTATCCAACGATCGTTACCATTATTTAAAACTGTAATACCTAAAAGATTAACATGTTTATCAGTTTTATATTTTAAAGCACTTAATTGATAAAATATGTATCAATTTACTTCCCGTCTTCCTTGTATTATTTGTATGCATAAACGTTAATAGAAATATATATATATATATATATATATATATATATATATATATATATATATATATATATACAAGAAATAATTTAATTGTACCATATTTAATTGAAATTCAAAATTTTTGTCAAAAGCATTATTAAATTCGACATAGTATTTTTTTATAATTATTAATTCTTTCAGAATGAATTTCTATAGGCTAAAGAGTTGATAAACCACTCCAAAAAATCATTTTTGATCGGGAGTTTTAACATTTATTAATGCTTTTTAACTAACATAAGAACCCTTTTGTAATGGGATATATTTATTTATTCGTGTTTCTAGTTCATATATTTCGTCAAATAACCATTGAGATCCTTCTTTTTCAAATGTTGGCATTTCAGCTAAAATTTTAGAAGTAGCACCTGTATAATAAATTTCCAAATCAGGTGTTTTTAAATTAATTTCATTTGAAGTTTTAAAAGAAGCGTCGTAATATTCTTTATCGGGTAGAAAACCCCTCGAATATCTAGCACTAAGTCGTAAACTTACTTTTAACCCATCATGTTATTCTAGTTCTTTTTCTATTTTGTCTACCACAATTTTTAGTACATTATCAAGAAATACTCATGGTTCTTTTTAATCATCAATACAATAAGGAGAATAAGTTTTTAATCTTCTTTTACTTGCTATTTCTTTTTCGTATAGATCATAATAATAATTAATTTTATCAATATTTTAATTTTATCAGCTGCTCCTATATGGTTATTACTCACATCGTGATTTTTTTATATAGTTGACAGTATTTTTATTGAAAAATTTCACATTTTAGCATAACATTTTCACTTAAAGCTTTTAAATGTGTTTTTTTAATTTATTATGATTTTTAATATGATGTATTATAATAAACACCACAAATTTCACATTTTATCACAACTTTTTTCTCGATTATTTTTTGGTTTACTTTCGTGTTCATGTTTTGGTATATTTTTTAAATTATTTTTTACTAGCGGTGGAAGCCCTTTATGAATTCCACTTTTTAAAAGACTCTTTCATTATTTTGTTTATATTCAACAATACAACCTTTACTAACATCGTTAATATTATCACTATGTTTTTTAGTTTTTAATTTTCGTCCCTCATTAAAATGCTTGTAATGATTTTCACAAATATTACACTAAACTTCAATTTTACAAGGTATTTTATTCATTTTTTTAAAATTAATATTCCAAGCGTTCTTCATATTTTTGTATATTTATAAAGAAATAAATTTCGTTAATGTATTAAATGTTAGTGATTATTTAATACTATAATTAGTTATTAACAAAAGGTTACTTTTCTTTTAAATATTTGTAAAATGGTAACAATAAATATTTTTTCGTAGCTGCTTTTTAATATATCTGTCACATAAAGTACATGACATCTTACCATTATAAATATTTTACAAGAACAACTAGTAAAACTTATATCATGTATCATTTTTTTATTTTTTAAATACTTAGAATGATGCTTAAAAATTTTACAAATAGAACATTTTCTAGTAGTGATATTTTTTGTTAACTCTTCAGGATTATGCTTTTGTGTTTTGAAATTATTTTTCATACCTCCTTTTATAATATTTTTACCATAGAAGTGACAAGGTATTTTTATAACAATTTAGCATTCTGAATCTTTTTAAATGAAAACCACACGCAGGCTATGCCATTTTTATTGTTTTTATTTTTTTGTAAATTAAGAATGTGATTTAAAAAATTGGTAAATAGAAAATGTCCTAGTAATATTTTTGTGGATAAATTATTTTTCTCCCAAGTTTTTTTATCTTTACTTATATAGATAATGCATTTGAAAAAATACAGTTGAAAAAATTAAAAATTTTCAAATTTTTTATGTTTATTTATTTATTTGTTTTTATATTTTATGCTATTTATATTATAAATTGAAGCATATAAAACACAGATAGAAATGGAAAGGAACATTGAATGTATTAAATAAAAAAATTACAGACATTTATGAACTTACAATATACCAAATATATTTGACAAATAAAGCTGAAATAATAGACACAAAATTTGGATGTCGAGTTTTATCAGATAATTTGTTTAAAATTTAGTAATCAAATTTTAGAAGATGTTAGCAGTGGTTCCATAAATTTTTTTTACGAAGGACCGAAATAATGTGGCCCTGGAAAACATTTTAATTCGATTAGATTTTAAGAAAAAGTTCAAATATTTAGTTGATATTTAATTTTTTAGATTTGATTTTTATAGTTTTCAATTTTTAATTTTATTTAAGGTGATTTACACTCATTTAATTTTAATAACACATTTTTTCCCTTTCACGGCGATTTTGTGAAAATATCTTGATAAGTAACTGTAAACAAATTGCCTTGTTATTTTGATAATATTTAGGGTATTAGTTTATGTGTAATTTTTGAGCACGAAAAAGGGGGCTTGTGCTAGGACCGGCAAAATCTATCTGTTTATGTGGCATATGATCGCGGAAGAAACAAATATATTCCACAAGTAGCAACAAATCAATACTTTTTTTTTGGTCCAGACGATAAGCGACGAGTGCGCGAAGAGTGAGTAGACACACTACCGCACATATTTCTGAAATAAAAAAATACTTATCTAAAATAATATAATTATGACTATTAACGTATTGAACATTTTTCTCTTCCGACAGGGTGTTACGTCTCGACTGTGCTGAAGAAATATACACAATATGCTGAATCGACAAAATCAGTCAGAATTCAGTAGCTAGTGCAGAATCCATACAGCTAGACATGAAAAGTGACGAGAGGCCTGTAACATCACTAGTTGCTACGAGGAAATCACGATACTTCTCCAAGGCTGCGTCACGTTGCCCAATAAAGATTAAAACCACATCTCTGAAGACAATTTTCGGCATGCAGTCAAAGCCGATGTCTCACAACAGCTTGGTAATATTACTGAATTAAAATGTATACAGAAATAATGAAAACGTGGTATTTATAAATAATTCTGTAATTTATTCCAAACATATTTCCTATTAATATTTTTGTGTAATAGTTGCAGCAATATTCGTGAGAAAATGTGAAGATAGTGTAGCTATAGTTTATTAGTATAGCAGACGTACTGGTCCATTACTTTACAGATTAGGCTAGGATTCGAAAATTATCTTCTGGACAAGTTTAGTTCTGGTTACTTAAGCAATGTTACGTTCCGCCTCTTTATATTCAACGACTAGTCTTCTATATTCGTTACTGTAAAGTAAGATGATTTGTTTACTGCAGTATTATAGGTAAGCTCAGTTTGGGCGAGGTTTCGTAGATTAGCTCTGAAGCTGTATGTGTTATGACAGATTAGGTTTAATGAGTCGGATGTTAGGCTTCATATATTTCGGTCAGCTATGACTAGTAATGAGGGAAGCTACAAAAACGTGAAAATAATTTATAAAGTCATGAACAAAATCATATGAAAAAATAAACGCTGCCCTACATACAATAAGAATGATGGACGGTCCCTAGTAACAACGTGGTAAAAATTCAAAGAGGCTTGGCTATATGACTGCGTGGTAAGATTATGATAATGTATGTTTGGTGAAACACTACAGTGTTAATTATTTCCAATCCCAACATTAGGTTGGTGAAAGGCAGTAAAAATATAAAACTGTAAACCCTCGAGATGATAAAAAAAGAAACTCCGTATCGTTAAAAAGTACCTAAAGCTGCATAATTTAAAAAAATTAAGGCCAGCCCACACATTTTTACATCTACAACAAACGGGAAAAGCTATTTACAATTTTTCTTTTGTAATTCTCAGGATTTGCAACTTTAAATTTCCGCAAAGATAAAAAACTTTGCCCTATCAAAAGTTATTTAGTGCCCAATGCAAGTTTAAAATATGTTAGCCAAACACGAGACAGAAGTTAAAGGTGATTAATTTTAAAAAAATATTCACACACGAAAAAATATTTCTCAAACTTAGCTCAAGTAAACAATAACCTCTGATGCAAGTAAAACTAAAATAATGAAGCTTTGCCATGTCATTACGTTGAAGTCTTGAACAGTGTGGAAAGTGGTTATTTATTACTACGAGACGAAAAACGTAAGTTACTTGACATGAATCCTGATTTAAGTAGGCATAATAAATGTTAACAGTGATATCTTATACAAATAAATAATAATCCTAGTGTGTCATTTTTATAAGCTTCAGGGACGAAACCTAGTTTTATAATAAAAAGAAAATAAATAAGTTTTGAGAAAAGTTAGAAGCGAAAAAATAAATTCTGATATGATTAAAAAAAAAAACTCTGAACAACCCCGTCACAAGTGTAAAAATATATCAAAATTATTATATCAGCGGGGACGCTGGGGTTGAATTGTTGGAATATTATTTTCCCACTAAGGCGATCCGGTATCAATTCCTTGCAGGGTCGGTCCCCGGATTTCAACCGGGCAATGACGCTGGCTGTAGGGTTTTCCCAAGAACCTACCTGTTCCCCCGGCCTTCATTCCAGCGCTGCTCCATACTCACATCATGTCACCCCTCAACAGCGCTGAAGACCTCGATGTTAAGCGCTGACCAAAATATATCACCGTCTTACATCAGTGGAAACATTTCAGATTTTTAAACTCAGAAAACAAAGGTTTTAAAAAATATGGGGCTAACATGAACCGTATTTAAATAATTTAGCTACAGAAAACAAATTACAAAAGAAGAAGTGGTATACACAAGAAAAGACTTAAAAGGAAAATTGTTATAATAAATTTTGTTAGGTCTAACACAAGGAAATATACAAAAAAGTTCAACAAACGACAAAAAAAATATTAAAGTAAAATTTACAATTGGGGAAACATTATAAAATTTAATTTGAAATATGAGCAATAATGAAAAAAAAAAAACAATGTTTTGAAATAAATAATGACTCATAAATTTAACATTTAAAAATCCAAATTTATTAGTTTAAATATGTTCCTATGTATAACGTAAGTTAAAGTTCGTAAAATAGATTTGAAAAAAGATAAGACAGCTTATTTAACAATATTCCAACGTACGGGAAAATAATTTAAAGATCAAGCACTGTTTAATTAATACATATATCAATCACCCTGCGCATGAAATGCATTTCGGTGGCAACAGATATAAAATAAAATTTAAAGTAGTACAAAATGTTGAAAAAGAGTAAAACTGTAAGGTGTACGCAGAAAAAACTGGGGTATAATAAAGTGCAGTCTTTAAGTTATGCTTGTGAATTACGTGGAGTGATGATAGTCTGTGGTGTGGTTAGGTTGGTTTTTAGTTAAAACATATCAAATTTATTACCTAAAAATTTTATAATTCCTATAAAGTCTTACCAAATCATAACAAGAACAACATTTTATAATGGTTACACAAGAAACAGGATTCTACAGTATCTAATTTTTTTCTACGTCCTAAAAGTTAAAAATCCGATAGATATATAATAACAATAAAAGTGTTCAGTGAGTACAGTCCAAAATAAAACACACTACAGGAGGTGGAAAATATGTTTAGGTAGAAATAACTAAAGTTCAAGAAAATCGTTGTGAAATATTCCTTTTTAATCCAGACGGCAGAGCGAAGAAAGAGACTGGCAGTAAAAAAATAACTAACTGTAAAACAATTTAAACTCAATAAATTAAAAACTTGTTCAGTAAACCATAATAAACAAATTACTATCATCCTTAATGCCCCAATATGTGAGCGACGCCTCCCCTACCCTTTTCCCGTCAATACATGGGAAGTGTGGTAGAAGGTGAGGTGAATTACATTTACATTCCTTTAGCAACGTGATTGAAGTGAGGTGAAGGGCAACACAACAGCCATGCCCAAGCCGGGATTCGATCCCAGGAACTCTCGCACCGCATATACCAGCGTCCAACAGACTACACTACGGAGGCCGTCAAATGTAGTAGGATAGGAGACCATACAAATCAATAGTAATAATGTAAGCGTGTATCGGGAAAATAGACTATATGTAGTAGCACTGCTAGTGGTGATGCATGGAAACAAACGGACTGTTACGACAGTAAATATAACACCAACGGAGTCTGGCAGTCGACATTGGAATTACGACCATGAGTACAGCTATGAGCTCCTACAGCGGAAATGCATAATACCACAAAAACAGCGCTACCTAGAAGGTGATCAGTAATTGCGACAGTTCTACCTAGAAGGCAATATAATTAATAAAAGATGACTATGGTGGGTGAAACATTAGAGGGTTCCTAGAAATAAATTATAATTAATGTAATCGAAGATGCTGGATGTACCAAACACGAATTATTACATGGGAAGTTTCTCAGCAGGGCCTCCGAAACTGTGGTCTCCTGCACCAAAATGGAACCACACTACTCTATGTTTTTATCGCTATACTATACTGTACATGAATTTCTCGTCTTTTCGGTCACCGTGCACTGCACTTTAAATCTGCGCCATAAACAGTGAAATCATTTTGACATTTAAAACTAAGGATACTGCATTCTTATTGCAATTAAGACAACGTACTGTAAAAATATACAACCATCTGCCATATTTATATATATAAACACACACACATACATATATGTGTGTATATGTGTATATATACACATATATTTTTGTGTATATATATATATGTATATATGTATATATATATGTATATATATATATACACAGGATGTTCACAAAAAACACCGACAAACTCCGGCAGGTGATTCCTTGTGAAAAATAATGCAGGAAATATGTATGACACTTTGTACATAATCGTGATATTAAAGGAGTAATTCGCATTTAAAAATCATATTTTAAAACTTTGATTTCCCCATAAACCGAACAGTGATCGACGTAAACTGGCAAAACTCAGGATATTACATCAAGACAATAAGGCCGACAAACCAAAAGTAAGCGTTAGTTGATACCTTCTACCCTTGCGAAAATAAAAGGGGTGGCCTCCCTTAAATTGCTGACAACTTTTTTATCGTCAGGATAATCCAACGTTTAAGAGTGAATTATTGGGAAATGTGAACTCAGTAATAAAAAAGGTCCTATTGTAGCGACTGCCTAGGACGCATAGTTTTCGTGCAAAACGCACGTCAAGTATTGCCGTGATGAAACACAGCCTAGCGTGTAGGCAACAGTGCATACACGAGTGTCTGGTTTATTCCGCAGCACCGCACAGACGATGGTTGACATTCACTTTAAATATCACGTACCGTAACTTAAATAGGTCACAAAACCGTAACCACCACTTTGTTCCTAGCTTAATATGTGTTTTTTGGAAAACAAAAAAAAAATTAAGTGTGCAAGTGAAACAATTTGAGTATTTTGTTCGTTAAACTGCTCAAGAAAGCTCCTACGTTACACGAAGCATTTGCATGTCCGTGTCAGCACAAACGGTTGTCTACAATAATGGAGATAGGTGGGTAGTTTCTTCTCGAATATGTATTACGATTTACGCTGTATTTTATACTCTTTCTTGTTAGACTGTTCATCCACCATCTTGTTTTTTGTATTAGTTTTACAGTTGTCATCTAGGTAGGTCTACCAGTAGTTACTGATCATTTTCTAGATGGCGTTGATTATTAAGACTTTGGTGTTGAGTCTTTCCACCAGGAGAGCTAGTAGCTATACCAATCGTCTTGATTCCAGTGTCATCTGCTAGATAGCATTAGTATTGTTTGTACTACTGGTTATAGTCCGTCTCCATTTTCAAGTATCACCACTAAGAGCGCTACCACACCTAACCGATCCTAACTTAACTGAACATGGCCTGTCCTGCTAACAAGTTACACTTCTAGCCTTGTTTCTGTTCTTCCTTTAACCTAACACTTATTTTCCCTTGTATGTCTATCTTGTATCATAGTTCACTGCTACGAATTCTTCTAGTATGTTACATTCTCGTAAGGCATTGAATATGTTCCACTCGTGTAGGTCTTAGAATATTTTTTTTTTCTGTAAGGTGTTTATAAGTAGTGTATGTTAGTATTATTTTTCCTCTAGTAATACATGTCTTCTTCTAATTCTTGTAATATGTTATTCTTGCTATGCTTTGTCAGGGTTTGGTAGAATTTATATTACGGGTAGGCCCTTTATTTAATATGTTTTTAATGCTGATATCATAACTTAACCTAACCTGCCCTCCTACCTTGTTACATATCTAACCTTGTCTCCGTCTTTTTTCTTTAACCTAATACTTTTTTCCTTTGTTTGTATGACTAATAGTCTTTTTTTAACCAGTTTTAAAAATTTTAAGTATATTTTAACATGTTTTAGCTTTTATGCGTACTCGACTTCTTGGAATTTATATTTTTGTCCTGTTCCTGTTCTGTGAGTTAGTTTCTCTTTTTTTTTTATTTATTAACATTTTTGGTGTTACTTTCGTATGTGTAAGTTTCACCTTGAACTGCTTGATAATATTTTTATTGCTTATGTGTAGAAGGAATGGTCAATTTGTTTTGTGTTCAACATTTTATACATTATATTTCTGTTCTTGAAATATTTTTCCCTATCGTATAAGTCTTTTATGTAAGTTATACTTTTTTTCTCTCTCTCACTCCCTGTCTCCCACCCTCTCTCCCTCCCACACTCTCTTATTCTCTCTCTCTCCCTCTCTCATGCTCTATTATTCTCTCGTGTTCTATCCCTCTCTCTCTCTCCCTCTCCTTCCCTCTAGGATATTGCATGTTGGTTTTTCTGTGTTAAACCTTTAAAGACTGTTTTTCATTTTACATATTTGGTTTGAGTCATTTTCTTCAGTGTTGAACTTGGGTATATGATTTCTAGTATCGCACAGTAACTTTTCGTACTTTTGTTTAAGTATTTTTATTTTCTGTAAGTAATTGTGTATGGTTTTTTTTTAATTTTTTGTCGGTGTCTAGAACTTTGAAATACTGTTTTCCTTAATCTTCCATTGTAACTATTTTCTACAATTAAAAATCTGATGTTTTCCATAGGTGTCGGAATTACTTTTACCCTTGTGGCTGTGCTCATAAATATTTATTTAGGCCCTGAAATATTTTAATTATGTTATGTGTACGTACTTTTTAAACAAATTAAAACGTGTTTAGTTGTTTTTGGCCCATGGTTCTTCAGGTATATGGTTTTATTTATGCTACTGTACACCGACCTTATGTTAGGATTGGAAAATAACAATACCGTTGTACCAGAATATGGAGTATTTTACCAGTCAACATATATTATCGTAGCATTTTGCCACCTAACCGTGCACTAACTCTACCTTTTCCTGACACTAACAGTAATTAACTCATTAATTTTGCTTTTGGGAAACATGTTTTTTTGTAATAAAAATACAACATAATATATATTTTAGAATTATATTGAGATAATTTATTATTTTGTATACATTTCTATTCAATATCATTCTCGAGCTGTTGTGAGACATCATGTCTAACTGGTAACTACTCAGCGATGCGGTGGTGTTCCTTGTTTCGCAGTGCAGTCGTGAAGAGTCTCATAATTTCTGCAGTAGTCTTCTAGCAGCTGCTAGTAGTCTACCACACCTCTCTTCATTGCAGTCCTCCGGCAGTATGGGTGTTGAGTTTCAGCTTATTGTGCAGGCTTTTTCGGTGTAGCCAGGATGCAGGAGACTGTTGGGAGAGAAAAATTTTATTCACGTTAATAATGTTCAGTACATTTGTTAGGGAAATAGTATGATACAGTGACAAATATAATATAAATAGTATAATGAACATTACTTACCTTCAGTTAGAGTATCCATGTGGTAGAGTGTTTACTCCATCTTCGCAAACACATCGTTAGTCGTCTAGCCAAATAAGCGCCAGTTTGTTGCTACACTCGGAATATAGTTGCTTTTTCCGTGATCTTATACTATTTACAGTTACTCGCATTGCCTTCTCTCTGTTCAAAGCTCTGATGTAGTCCTGGAAGGTAATTTTCTTTTTGATCACACATTTCTGTATTCCTTTGGCCTTTTTGCATAAATTCTCGCAGCACCTGTAGGCATACATTTTCGCTCGCAGTCCTACAAACTCAGTCATAGGCACAGCATTACATTCGTCTTTGAATTTGCCTATAACCTTTTTGTTTTTAGGTGAGTAGCATAGATGGTTGACATGATAGGATGATGTATCGAATTCATCATGGAAGTCAGGATCGGTGAACATGTCTTGATAAAAGTCTCCCGTTCGTATCTCGTAGATGAAACTGTCGGTGTCCATGTAGGCCAACTGCAAGTCATCACTGTACTTAGCCTTCATTATATCATAGTGGAAATGATACATAAGTACTTTTGACAAATGAAGTACAGCATGGCCGGCATAGATGGGCTTATCGAACATAATTGCTCCATGCTCAAGTTTTACAAGCGACAGGTTTTCTGAGTAAATAATTTTGTCTTTGAAGGCAGGTTTAGCAACTAGTTTCTTGAGTCGCTTTTCATAACACACAAGACTCATTCTGTCTGTTGTGCTTATTTTCCATGAGCTTCCCATAGACCACATTGTAACCCAGCTTTTAAAAGTCCTACACGAACTCATTTTCTGCTGCTGCACGCCTAGCCATATTCAGCAGGATGTATGGCTCTAGCCAGACACTTTGCTCAAACTCCAACACACTGTCAATTTTTTCAGTCTTTAGTCCATGGCTAACGGCTTATTTGAGTGTAATATAGTGAACAATAAAATGCTTGTTATCTAGCAATGTAGTCATAAGTTTCTTCTGTGATGATCTTGGAGGACATTCGTTTATCGGCAGAAATAGTAGCTCTTTGTGACCCTTGTGTAGTTCAGGAGGATACATTACATCACATTCAGTGATGTATCCCACAGGAGAAGTGTCCGGTACACTCATGATGTCTAGGTCGTTACTGGACCACTTGAAATTTCTTATTGGTAGAAGCAGACTCATAGCCCAACCATACAAGTTATTAGCATCCTGGTACTGTAGATTAATTTCTGGCTGCGTAGGATTGTATTTCTCACCATCATACTTGATGTTAGAAACACAGTGTCGCTTCATGCACTGGGCCACACCCCCTCGAATACCTCTCTCGAGATATAAGTACATGTCATAATCTGTCAGAAGTTCGAGCTTCACTGATGTTGCCTTCAGCATGGCATCGAATGCATATCCGGGCAAACTTATATAATGCACGCGGTCCAGTCCGTATGTTTCTAGGCAGAGGCTGAAAAAGTTCTCAAATACATCTGCAAGTAGGAGAACATCTGTTTTCAAGTATACGTCGGAGTAGTTTTTCACAGTTTTGCAAATGAATTTCTCCCACACAGCGTGTGCTAGTTCGTAGTCTGATTCACTAATATACGTATCTGTCAGTCGATTGTAGAACTTTTCTTTGGTGGCAGCTCAGTCTCTTCTAATCTTCCGATACTGTCGACATAGTCGTAGGGAAACACCCCCTTCCTTCTTACTACTTTAAATTCATCAGTACTGAAGAATTTCACAGTGTTGCAGAACTTTGCGGCAGACAGATTTTGTGCTAATGTCGCCAGGCTGCTAGCCATAAAACGAAAACTGTCGATAAATTGTGTGGTCAACTTGTCACCGAGTAATTTTACAAATGAAATCATTTTTTTCTTCATTGTGTGAGATGATGGTAATATCTTTGCTGCCATATGTCAGTTCTCTGAAGATAAAGTTTTCATCATTTGCTAGGTTGTGAAAAAATACAGGAAGTTTCTTCGGGCGTCTTCTGAGCAAGTTACATTGGTTACAGGCCGCACCAAAGTACTTTCCACTAAAGTGACAGTGGTCACGCACCATCGCATTGCTTTTACTGAAGCTCCCACTACAGTGACAACATATGTTGCCCTGGAGATATGCTGCATTTTGTGGCGGTGTTAGTGGCACTATCTTTAATGAAGTGTCATAGATCATCTTCACATTTCTACCTATCTCAACGATTTTTTCAACAAAAATCTTATGTGCATCCAGTCCTGTTTAGATTATAGGTTCTTGAGGCAGTTGCGTCGTCAATTGTGATAGAATGACATCATTGTCAATTTGCACAAAAAAAAAGAAGCAATATGCTCCGTGCTTTTGGTATGCCATGGTAAATGCCATCTCAGGATCAGGTTGACAGGCCTGGACTAGTATCAATGCAGCTTCGAAATCAGAGTACACAACAATCGGCAGTTTATTTTTGTGTTGTAAGTTCTTGTATCTTAGCACTGGAGGCCTGCCATCAGTCCCTAGCTGTGGCATATCACTACGAAGTGGTGCATTGCTCGTGCAATATTTCCTGTGTCCAGTCAGACATTGCTCACCATCCAGTTCAGATACTCGTTGTTGATCGTTAAAGTGTACCAGGTATCTCTTGCAGGTGTAGACTTTGTGGCCATGTGCTGTCTTCTGAGAACGGACGAGTCGAGAGAAATTTGAAATGTAACAGTAGTGGTTGTTATCTTCATCTGTCAAAAGCAGCAAGTCGATATGATCGACTTTTTCTTCGTCTGTTACTCTGAGGGGGAATACCTTCTCTGACTTCTCATCCAGGCAATAAACGTTGATTGATGTCTCAGGATTCTTCTTTTCAAAAGTGCTGATTTCTCATACTGGTGTCGGAAAAGTAATGCCTGTAAGTCGTACCTAGCTTGAGCATGACAATATCACTCGTTCACTCTTTTAAGGTTATTCCCTTCGATGAACTTTGCTAACACGGCCCATTTAAAACATTCATTGTCGATATTTCTAGAATTGACGGCTGCTCTTTTCGTCTTTATGGAATCTGGCAAGTCGATTCATGACGATGCTCTCAGTGGGTCGAGCTTGTTAACTCGTAGCTGAAGACTGTTGACAGAGACGAGCGTCCATGCTGACCCCTTCTCAGGATACTCACGTTCTTCAGTACATAGTTTCAAAATACTTTGTAACATGGCATTTGCAATACCGTCTGAATTATAGACTGGCAAATTTTTTGTTTTGAATGCACTTTTAACTGTTTCCTCGACGAATGGCGCTGGTTTCGCATAATCACATTCCAGTACGATGTTAAATTTAAGGGCTCCGTAGTTTTCCACTTCATTTTTCAACTGACCTACTATATTTACATACTTACCGTTCAAGTATTCACATATATCCCTGGCCGTGTCATCATTCTCCACCACAGACGTCTTCACATTCCCACGGAATGCAGTTTCTGCCTCGACGAAACCAAACTCTGTCGCCAAACCAGACCCTACTAATATTTTAGAGCGGTTTGATGGCATCCTGGAGCAGGATTGCGTAGCAGATTCCGGTGGTTGCACGCGTAGCTTTTTCAGCGCTGGTCGTGCTACTTTACTCTTGCAAATCTTCAAGTGCATAGCCAAACTGTCACAACGAGCGAAACAGAAACTACATTAGTTGCACTTAAGCAGATTTTGTTCCCCGTTGCGCTCACAACCTGTTTCATGTCGACGAGCATTACGAAATTCGGTGAACTGTTTTTTTGCAATACTTACAGCAGTTAGTCACTTCTCTCTTGATGTTGCTAGTACAGGTACGGAAGTGCTTCGTCAGGTCGTATTTGCGAGTGATTGATACACCACACTGCTCACAGATCAGTCACTAATCACGGCGCGTATTGAATTCGCAGATCTTCTGATGTCTCAGCATATTTTTTTCGCAAAATAAGACTTTGCCACAGAACGTGCAGTAAATGGCCTTTAACGAAGAATACTGCCCTTCCATTATTTTAATTCGTTATTCTTCAAATCAGGTAAACCTAACCTAAAATTTCTTGAAGTTTTATACCTAGCCTTGAATTCACTAGTTAAATAACGCGATGAGCTTAACGTAGCACACTTAATAATCACTCGAAGTAGGCTGCGCGTATAGAGATAGTACTCGGACGACAGACAAACAGCGAATGAGCTTTGAACTTCGTGCGGCTGTTTATATACCCTCGCTCTCACCTCTTAACTTATTTAGTACAACGTATTTACATCAATCGTACATATGTGCACGTGTTAGGTCATGTTTTCATTTAGGACAGTCGCTTGATTGTTATGTAAACAATTTTGACACAAGCATATGACGGCTAACATTTCCAGACGTAAAGTTACCACTGTCAACGTACTAAGCGATATATAATTTTGAAATCGTGATGTGAATCTCGCTGACTACATAATCGCATAGCTTACCGATTTATAAATATTGTCAGTTATAAATTCCGTGGTTTTTACATACAGACGAGACTTTATGAGCATACTTGTTTATAGGTTACTGTCATATAAATACATTTGTACAGCAATTTTTTATTTACCATTTTTCTATTGCGTTATATTTTTTTCGTTTCTTCATCTTTCCAAATTACATTATCAACGGACACTGTGTTAAGTATAGGAATTACGTATTAACTGTTTGTAGCTTCTGCTTTTCACTTTCGAAGTGTTGTGGTTAGAAGCAAAACACGAACATTATGCTAATGTACGGGGTTCGTACTGTACCTATTGCCAGATTTATTCTTGTTAAAATTATTAAGTAATTGTAACATAATTATATCAATTGCATTGCATACGGTTCGCTTTATATATTGTTGTCCGGGTTGGTTATGTATTTAAAGTAAAGTAATTCTCCCTTATAATGCAAGTGTAAAAGTTGATTTCTTAGCAACTGAACAAAAGATAAAGACTTTATACGATGGCGAACTCTATAATAGTATGACTGTGATGACAAAGAAATAATCAAACTGTTATGAGTTATTGTAAGACTTGCGAGCCGGTAGGTACTAGTTCGAATACAGGTACATTCAAACGCGAGAGGAAAAGTTTTGAAGTATCAACATGTTTCTTCATATTTTAATGTGTGTTGTAGAAATCCATATAGCGAATTTTATTTTCAGGGAACTATAACACCAAAGTTTAAGTTACAATGAAGGGAAAAAAAGTGGTGGTCGTATTATGTGGTTCGCCAAGATGCTAACGTGTCTTTACATTGTAGAGATCGACAAACGTTATTACAGTAGAAGGATAGATACCAGGAACCAAAAGTATAATTCAATTTATATTCATTACAAGGGATTTATATGTAGCGATGTACAACATGATATTTCTCCAGGAAGGCGAAATAATTTTTGAAAATTGTTACATAGCTGTACGTACGGTCTTTGCCTTCTAGTATCCATATTGTAAACGTTAATTTTATATCCGTCCTAAGTATACATGTTTTTTAAAACAGCGACTAAAATCGAAGATAAAAATCAATAAATTTGTCAAATTTTCGAGCTCCGAACCAAGGACGAAGTCATTGCCAGCACACACTGATGGAATTCTTATTTCAGGCGTGTATCGGCTTTACGAAATCGGATAATCACTAATGGGAAAATATTAATATTTAACGGAAATGTGGTTTTGTCTTTAAGTCGGCTATATTTGTACTAATCGTCTGTGACGAGCACGTTTTTCCCATCAGCTTTATTCTAGACACGCCACAAACTAGCAGAATACTAATTATATAAATAATTGTCTTTAGAACGATGCTTTGCACCAGATTTATCCTTGTTAAGATTGTTAAGATCTAGTATCGCCATTAAATTAATTGCATTGCATATGGCTCCCTTTATGTATTGTAGTCCGAATTAATTCTATATTTTAAGTAAAGTGGTGTATTTCTACCTTATAATTCTCGTATAAAAGTTGTTTACTTATCAACTGAACCAATCTTCCTTGATAATTAGTATATCCGATAGCGAACTCTGTAACAATATAGCTTTGATTACAAATAAATCATCAAACTGGTATACATTTTCATAAGACTGCGAGTCGGCACTAAACAAAATAATATCTATCTATATTAAGTTTGTAGTCTACAAAATGCTTTTCTAAGGTTAAGTAATGATCGACAACTATATAATTAAGCATCAAAGTGTGTTTTTAAGTAATTTAATCAATTTATTATGTTTTTCCATAAAAGGTTAAAAATTTGACTTTTGTGTAAATGTTCAACTTTTTATCGCAAATACATTATATAAACGAGTGTTTTAATTGTGTATCACACTGTAAACGGCATAGTGTCCTAAATACGATACCTTTAATTAATAAAAATTATTTTTTTCTTTTTATATTTACGAAATGCGGTAATAAAGCATAGTAAAATATGGCAAACAATTTGTGACGCAGCATTATGCAGAAAAGACCTACAGTACTTAGTTATATATTTATAACACCATCCTACATGTTCAACTCTATACCCGATCAATTTACGATAAATTCAGTAATTAAGTATGATACTTACTTGCACGTCTCCCAGTCATGATGGGCAGCACCCAACCTCTTCAGAATCCAACAAGGAACTGACTATAGTTTTGTATAACCACGCAGTTTTCTACTGTACCTTCCCCTCTCCCCCCACCACGGTCCATAATCGGCGCACGCGTTACAACCTGTCCCAGCTCAGCTCCCGCCTCCTTTCCCCTCTTCTCGCCATTGCTGTTGCCGTAATTAAACGTATCTATATCACACACGTCCTGCCTTAAACCCTAACTTACATTTTCAGTTATCTAAGTATAATTTAAGTAGGTATTTACTGTGTGACCGATAAAAGTATATTGATTGCTGTTAATATTATACACTTACGATACAGACTTACATGTGCTTTAATTACAGACAGGCTACACAAAAATATTCTTTATGCAATTTGTTCGCATTATTCCAGATACGTATGAATATCTGCTAGAGTGTTATTATATACAAATCCATAAAATGCGAAAACTACTATAGGTACGTGTGTAGTGATGACATACAGTCCTTAGTACGAAACCAATATATATATATATATATATATATATATATATATATATATATATATATATATATCCTTTATTGCCGTACTTATTGGCTAGAGTTATGCAGAAGGACAGGTGCCTGTAATGTAAATACTGGTTTCGCTTTACCTAATGCTTTAAGCAGCGTTCTTAATGGCAGGCTGAATAGGCAGCCTTGCCATATAATGACATAGGGATTTCAATGTTAAACGGAAATCGAAATATCTCTGCCAATTCTGAAGATAAAGTTTTGAAACAAAGACCATATTGCGGGTTTTGAATAGTTTGATATCGCTACGAATAATAATTGGTAATTTGAAAGTTAGAAATTCCCTTTTTCGTGAGTTTAAATTTACAAACCCACATAATTTCCAGGCTATACATTTTGTGGTGTTGAAATAATCGTGGGTATCTGCATTGTGGCCAGACGATTAGAAAGTCCGCGACGGTACTAGGTTATCTCTAATAGGAAAGGCGTGAGATTAATTCTTGTTTTTATGCCATTGCTGGACGCACGGGTTGGAGCAAGCTCGGTACGAAGGCTTGGCGAGAGGAAAGGGGAAGCGCTCATAGTCTCGCGCGGTTGCCAATTTGGGCAGCCTGTCTGCGTGGCCGGGCGCGTGGCGCAAGGAATCTATACACTCCCACCCAGGAGTTTCTGCCGTGAGGTTCAGGAGTGTCACCAGTCTCATATAAAGGCTGAAGCCAAATTGAATGAATATAAATCGCAAGTATTTTCATGGCTTGGTGGCATTGCATGTAAAACATGACAAATTTAGGCAGCTAAGTGTTTAGAAGTTTGGGAACCGCTGCCCCAAATAAGACCATATCTTTTAGTTTTTGCAAATATAATAACTACGTGTGTGCAGCTAGCTGCACATTATCAGTAATGATACGAAACGGAATACATATCTTCACAACAGTCTGTCGAATACTGTTCATGAATAAATATGTTTTTCTCTGGTATAAACGTCTTACGTCGATGTGCTAAATGGTTATAGTGTCTCTGGTAAGATTAAAATATCATTAAAAAAATTCAGCTACAGTATATAAATTAATTTCACATAGTGTGTGGAGGCCAAAATAATATATTTATCCATGACTAGTAAAAAATATATATTGTTCAGTATATGAGTCTTGTTGTGCATCCAGTTGGTAAAGCAAAACATATGACGACTAATAAAGTCGTGTCAGTGTCTGTGAAAGCCCTAACAGACGTCATGGACGAAGCAGTCGGTAGTGCGCCACGAGTCTAAATAGATGGAACGAAAGATCCAGATATTCTTACCACACTAACATGGTGTTTTATCTAGCATGGCCACTGAGGACAAATACCAGCGGCTATAGTAACAATCTGAGTAGAACCGAGCAAGGAAATAAGAGGTGTGTTTTACCTGATTACGGTACGGATCGGTGTTGACAGATAAGAACGCATACATGACGTGCTCATCCTGTAGATCAGATGACACATGCCGGTCAACAACCTCCCGAATATTCACCGTGCTGTATCACAGGATAGGAATCTTTGTGTTAAATAGAAATAGATACATCACTGTGATCTTTGAAGACTATATTTTGAAACAAGTCTATCCATATTTTCATAAAATTGCTGAAGGTACGAGGGCGAGCGAGCGCGGTACGAAATTGATGGGGAAGGGGAGAGAAGAAGCGTATTGCCGGGCGCGCTTGCCAGTATGACTACACGGCCCGACACGCAGAGAGACTTTCAAACATTATGCGTATACTAATATACTGCAACCAAAGTCAGACACACTATAAACCAGTACTGGACTGCTTGAGCGCTTTGGCGAGATTTCTGATTGTGTTATCACGTCAAAACATCAGAGAACGGCACCCCACATATAATTGATTACAGATTTACGCAGCCAACATAAAAATTCTGGGGAAAATGGAGAACATAATTTCGTTGTGCGGAGAAAATAAAAAAGAGTAGTCCGATAAATACGTAAAAATTAAATAAAACATGTCAAAATATTAAAATAAAAAAAATATTTTAAAATATGTGTTAGTTTCACTTCATGAAGCTAACTTATTTTTCATAAGCTTACTCTTAGTATTACCCATGTTTATTGGACATTTGTAGCTTCTTTTGGCCAGTACTTTCCATGTGTGAATTATTGACCATCACTTCTGTTACATCCTGTATACAATATCAAATCTCAGAATAGGAATAAATATAACAAAATATTTAACAGTGCAGTTATTCATTATAATTACAAGGTTACATTTTTCGTTCTGTTTTTGTATGAACATTTATTTTTAAAAAAATGACTATAAACAGTTTGTGAAATGAATATACTGCAAGGGACAATAGTAGTACTAGAAGTAATTTGTTACATCCGTATCCATCACCGCTGTGCAAAGATAATGTTTGTTCAGCCAAATAGCTTACACAGTGCTTTTGTTTACTAAACACACATGCTCATTATTGTGCATTGCCATTTTAGACTAAGAACCCTGACATATATTTCGACAGTGGTTTTCAGGCAGCCGTGTTCGTCATGTTGTTATTCTGACTATCGGCAGCGAAAACAGTTCACAGGCTTCAACATCAAAACTGGAATTTTGTTATTTCGATACTGATACTGTCTCTCAAACCTATTTTGTTATGTGTACGCCTTGCATACCGTTTGAAACGCTGAAGAATATTTTGTTTATTTAATGGTATTTATCGATCTTTTGTTAACTTTTGTTACTAAAATGACCATTAGAGACTACAAATGAATTTTTATACCATATCAGTCTGTTCATTTAGTTAGTCTTGTACTATCGTAAGTATTCTTTACGATTCAATATAGCATGGCAAAATTAATTGGCAATATGAATTGACAGTCAGAATTGCTAGTTTTCCAACAGTTGGTCTTCATTTATTTTCAGATTTAGCATCTAAACTGTGGTCTGAAACACATATCTTTCAACAAATAAATGTAACTGCATGTTACAGATTGGCAAATTGCACGTGTTAGCAATACTTATTCGGTTGACTGCGAAAAAAACCATGCCGCTCCATGTGCTGTCTAATACGCAATATATGTTTCCGATTAACGTTTCATGTTTGTCGAAACCGTTGAGTATCGAAATGCTTTTTGCTTCAGAGTAACGCTTACGTAAATATATTTACATGTAGTTTCAAGATATCCCTGTTACAAAATTTACAAGCTAACTTTAAAATCCATCTAAATATAGCAGTAATTTAGCTTCAAAAGACTATGATGAAACAGTTTCATTCAGGTTGTCATTTTACAGTCCTATCGATACACGCTGTTGTACTATCTGTTTGTGCTCAAGCATGTAAATATTTGTGCAGTTATTTTATTAAAGAGTACATGTAACATTACCTGTCTTCTTACAAGTATTACACACGGACATTGCCGATGACGGAGAGCTAGTATTAGGTAAAACTCGACATTTAAACAAGACCTAGAAGGCCATGCAGCAAAAAAAAAATGTTGTTAAACTAGTTTTACTCAAGAGTATTCACATCGTACGAAAAAGTTTTTTTCGATATAATTACAAATAAACACGCAATAAATCCTCGTTGTTGACTGTTCACATTATGTATAAAATTAACATTTTCCATTTTATAGAAAAAGTCGACTGTAAAATGTATTTATTTATTTTCAAAATCCTCAGATTAATTTTTAAAGCCCATGCTGGACAAAAACTAACAAAATTCTCCTGGTGTTTTTCATTGTTTCCATGATAATGTGTTTGTGGTATAAAAACGTACCAAAGCCTATTTAGAAGTAACATATTTTGCAGTGTGAGAAGTTAACAAACTTTCTGTAGCAAATATTAGCTGTCTTCTTATGCAAACCTATGTCAGTTCATCAATATGGTGTCACATCTCTTTACATGAACGAAACAGAACCTGTTTATTGCTATAATTTTAAGAAATGGTATGCTATGGGCTAACAATGTACATTCGCAAAAATAAATTGAAACTAATCGATGCGTGGCCTGAGGTAGGGTCACATTTCTGGTCGAGAGAAAGCTGGGGTGAAGCTTTACGAGACAGACGCAAACAACGGACGTGGTGAGATGAGGATAGTGGATAAGTAACGGAATGAGAAAGTTGGGGGAAACGGGAGTGCCCGAGAAAACCCACCGCCCAACAGCAACGTCCGTTACGTTTCCCGCAAAAAATAAATTCCCGATTTACCCCGCCGAGGATCGAAACTGGATTTCCTACGTTAAGGCTACCACCCTGGGCCATTATCGGTATAAATAATATTCCATGTACAAATATTAACTTTTACAGAAAACATATTCTTAGTATATTGTATCGAATTCGAGTTACCAAATAATAAAATGTACAGAAAAGTTAAAACTAAAGCATATAAGTAATCACAAATGTGTAGGGGCCATGGTTCACTGTGACTGAGTGGTCAGGCCACCTCCTTCCACTAAGGCAAACCGGGTTAGATCACCAACGGTGTCAACGCTTAATTTTCATGCGTATTCTCAGGGAGCTACCGTTTCCCCCGCTTTATTTCTCTCATTTTCTCGCCTTTCAACCGTAGGGCTTCATCATATCACCCTTCAGGTGCAAGCAGATACCTACAGGTTCCCAAGCAGGTAGGATACACTGTCCTCGGTGCACTCCTCATTCCGTCATTCGATATTTATTTATTTTATCAAAAATGGAAGAGATTATGAGAACCATCCAGAGATATCCTATGTTAAATACAGCACACTGACAAAACATTTTTAAACAATGATTTTTAGTTTATTACAAAGTTCGTATTTGCATCTTGAATAGAATAACAAATGGAAAAATATAATGGCAATACAGAGTGAGTCATAATTTATGTAACAAACTATGATGATGCCATAGCTAAATTTTAGTCAGCTGTAAAATGATGTGACTTCTTTCAACATGTGGATGATTTTGACTACTGTTGTTTACGTGTGTGTAAATTGTGGGTGAAAATCATAGGAAGTTCCACGTGAACAAATACAATTTCGAAATTTTTATTGGATACAGTTTTACTAAGGACTGCCGTATGTGGGAAGAATTGCTTCTAAATAACCAGAATCACTCCATTTCACTGTGTATGTGTGTATATATGTATGTATGAGTTTGTACGTCACTACACGTTCTTATTTTACAAGCAGTACTAATTGGACAGCGGACTGTAAAGATCTTATTTCTTGGCGCCAGAAGTAAATTTTTCTCCATCTGTGAACGTAAATCAACTGAAATAAAAAGTCACATCCGTATCTTTGCTACAAAAACTCGGGGAGAGATCAGCCGTCAACCGCAGTGGAGCAGGACATCATTTTAGAAGGTTTTAATACCGATATTCATGCATGGTGTCAGATACAAATACTTCGTAGGAGATGGGGACTCCAGCGTCCACGCACGAATTTTGCAAAGTGATCCGTATGGGCGTTCTGTCCAGAAACAAGAATGTGCCAACCAGGGTGTTAGAAACTACACCAGTCACTTGCACACGTTGGCAGCCGACAAAAAATTCCCTTCTGATGAACGAAAACTTTTGAAACAGGCCATACCCCGTTTAACAGCGACAGCACGTGGTGCGATTCGGTATCGCGGCAGAAAAAAAGACAGAATTGAAAATCTCATCCAAGATTATCGAAATGGTCCTAAACAGGTTTTTGGTGTACATTCTGACTGTCGTAGTTATTTCTGTGGCAGAGACAAGACCGAGGCAAACGTTCTGTCAGAAAAGTGCAGATCTGGTTTGTATGAAGAAGTAGGTAGTCGAACTGAAAAACTGGTCACTAAAGCCGCGCCGTTAGTAGAAAACCGAACAAGCAATGTGGCAGAATGCTACATGAACGTATTAACAAAATTCAATCCCAAAAAAGAATAAATTATTGTTAGCGAGGCTCTTTTCATAGGCCACAATCTTCGTCTTTGTACACTTTCTGAATGTCAGTAGATTCGTATCTATCAGACATAAAAATTAAATAACAAATATTTAGCTGTGTGATATTTAGGATGTCCTATATTTGATAATATAATTGATACTTTGTTCAGTACTATGACATTTTCAAATGTCAGTTCCACAACTAATTTTGTTTTTTGTTGTTGTTTTACTTTCAGCCCGATATTTCTTGCAGATAAAATTCACTTAATCCATATTACTGTTGCATTTACTTGACAGAAGAAATCATCGGGACTATCACATAATAAACCGTTTTGTAAAATAACAAATAAACTAATTTTTTAAACTGTTAGTCTAGAATTGTTTCCAAACTGCCTCGACGGGATACACTCATATCGGTGACCACATTCTATTGCTGGTGTAGAAATACTAAATGTGTATAGTAATCGTTTCACAAGATTTATTCAAGGTTTTGTATATTATTTTCTGTCAACATATTACTCCAAAAGTGCTTGCAGTCAAACGAGGACGCTTCATATCATCTATGCCGTAACTGGCTACGCGCGTGTCCACGAGTTTCTGCAACGATTATGTCTCTCTTCTCTACATAAACTTGTAGTGTAGTGACAAAACTTTCACACTTTCTTTTCAGTTCTTCTAGTTGATCTGTGTTGTTCAGCTTCTGGGCCATAACTTATGTCAGGAGGGGCTGACAATTTGTGTCGCTTTGCTGGGCATAGTTGAGCCTGCGCTTCTTACTTAATCGTGAGTTCTTACATTTCGAAAAAGTGTATTCATTTCGTATTTTACTGTAGGCGCTCAATAAATACTTAACTTCTCTAACAATAGAATCGTTTTACACATAAATTTACTTAAGAACAATGGCGACAAATAATAATACAATATTTTGATTGCATGCAATCTAATAGACACAGATCATAAATAGGCCTAATTAACTGCTGTTACAAAAAATATCAATTCTGTAAGATACATTATTAAACATACCGTTTTCTGAATGATGCGAAACATAACACTGGAAGATCAAAATAAAGTGTCAGAAGTACCTAATTTTATACTATTACAGCGCTCAAAAATAATAAATTATATAATACGCATAATGCATTGGCTGCCGACCGCCGTGCACTGAGAGACCTTGCACAAGAAATGGGTCTCTGCTATCTGTTGTTGACTCATAAATATGTCAGATCATCACTTAACAAGAAAGTTTTATTAATAAATATAAGTAGTACATATAAGGGAAGTTTGGCACAATGGACCTTGGATAACATTACGGCTGCCATTTTAATAATGTCACTCAATATTTTTTAATTTCCAAAAATCCTTAATTTTCTAAAAAAATTCATATAAAACGTGTATCCTCTAGCTTGTTTCTGGCTGTCGTCTTGTGGCGGATTACTGCTGTCAATTGATTTATTGAAATGCAGGCAACTTTCTTGAAGAGGTATTATCCGAGTCTTCCGAAAATTTTTCGAATTTGCATCTCAACAGAACCCTACCTCATCCCATACAGAAAAAAAACTTGTTTTAATATCACACAATATAATTCTAAAATGGCATACCCGTACAACATTGACAAGCTGGCTCCCCTCCACCATGCAAATAGCTTTAACCCAAATCTTATCCTGGCCTTACCCGAACGAAAATCAATAGATTCAATCAAATCGAATATTAGGATTTTCTCCGAGTATTCGGTGTTTTTTTTTTTTTTTTTTTTTTTTTTTTTTTTTTTTTTTTTTTTTTTTTTTTTTTTTTTTTTTTTTTTTTTTTTTTTTTTTTTTTTTTTTTTTTTTTTTTTTTTTTTTTTTTTTTTTTTTTTTTTTTTTTTTTTTTTTTTTTTTAGATTTTGCAGTCCAATCAAACTTCTCTCATATCTAATACGAAATACCAACATGCCATACCCGAACACCTCTTGCACACCAGCTCCCCCCAAAACCATGCTAATAACCTACCCACATGCTATCCAATAAATTCAATCAAATATTATACAGGCGTTTTCTCCAAGTCTTCCAATTTTTTTAGATTCTCTATTCCAACCAAACCGTTCTAGTTTTCCAGAAAGAAAAACGAACGATTTCCAATAAATTCAATCAAATAAAGTAGGGGTTTTCTCCTAGTCTTCTGAATTTTTTTTTTCGAATCCGCATTCCAACTAACCCTCTAATACATAACTAAGAAAAAACTATTCTGTGGGAAATTTAATAAAACTAAGACAGTTACCATCATGTCATACCTGGACAACCTCCATTGACACACTGGTTTCCCCACAACCGTAATAGCTTAAGTCAAACTCTTATCCTAGTTATACTGTTCGATTTATATTAAATTAATATGATAAAATAGTGGTTTTCTCCGAGTTTTCCGAATTTTATTCGATTTTGCACTTCCGGGCATACCCCTCACATATGTAACAATAAAACCTTTTAAGTAAAATACCAACACATCGTACCCAGGCGAGCTCCATTAACAAACTGTCTTCCTCGCCATTTTACCTTAGCTATGACTTACATTGTTATTTATTTACTAACATGTAGGAAGCTTTCTTAAAAATATGGAGTTTCCTCCTAGTTATCCGAATTTTTTTTCTTTTCCTCTTCTAGTCATATCCTGCACATACTTAATATTTTAATATATGTTTATATAAAATCAATTCCATTAAAAATAACCGACATGTTATACCTATACGAACATTATTTGACACAGTAGCATCCCCCACCACTCTTTTCATGTATAAATTAAGTTACAGACAGGCACTCACTTCCTCTCCCTATCATCATTAGCACTAACCTTTTCCCTTCACACTTCTCTATGATTGAGTACATGCATGCTCATCAAATGTCCGTTATATTGCCATCGCATGGTCAGCGCATGATCTACCCCTACAGATAAGTCACAATTACATGATGCCATTACGTAACCCCTCTCGCCGATCTGACACATATATGTCGCAGCATGATGCCACACTAACCATTGCACTCTCCCCCACCCCCCCAACCCTTCACAAACCTTTAATGCGTCATCATATGCACTCTCGGATAGCACCGCGAAACAACACCCGATATTTTTCTACTGCTGACAGTTTGCTTACCCCTCCCATTTTTCCTCCTCTCGAAAATCAAGAGTGTGCGCATCTGTGGTCGGAATCTCGCTTAGCCCAGCCGTGTTTTACATGCACTGCTATACACATGTTACATTCAAGTGCAATATAATACTTTCAAAACAATTTTAAGTACTGGAACATACAATTACTATACATCATAGCTATAATTGAATTTTCAAATCAGCTGTCACTTAAAATATACAGCCTAAACTGCTACTAATACAACCGAGTGTTCTACAGCATATTTTGGAACAGACATTTCACATTAAAAATATTAAATAATTATCTCATAGACTACAGCTCTCCAGCAGTAGGTTGGAAACACCGAACATCAGTTTAACATCCTACGTATGGGAGAAATATGAAACTAGGTACTTGCAGTCGTGTAGACCTTATCGCTAATTCGCTTCTCTGTCCCGCCTAATCAGTCGTTTAAGACTCATGGTAGCCATGCTTTATACACTGTCCCTAACTTGCATATAGACAAATTAGCTATTTCGTTCTTCAGGCATACTACATGCCATGCAGTATAATGCATACTGCCTTCGAGCACTATTGCTTCGTTCAACTTATTAGTAGAATTCTATAACAAAAAAATACATACAATATCAGACAATATTCACCTCACCTTGTTAACACAAGCTTGTATTACGTCAACTGTATGTCATGCATGTGTCCTTTACTATACCATCATACACCAATGACGCGGGTCTTTCCGCAACTCCCTCTCTCTAAGCCCGATGTGCGCATCATGCTATCTGATACGGAACCGCTTGAGCGGCCATACCATCGCTGCATATGGGAACGCACCCGACCACGTGCGCGCGCGAGGTAGCGGTGCCTAGACGCCGCCCCCGCGACGTTGAGTGTAGTATGTGCATCGGCCCCTCAGGACTGCCGTCCATTGGTAGGAAAGTGCCCCCTTGCCGAAAACGTAAGTAAAGTCACTTTGAAAACACACACCGTGTTTTAGCACTTCCGTGCTAGTCCCGTCAAGAAGGATTGCACCACCGACAGACAGCAGCATTCAGAGGCCAGGGGTAATTGTGTTTATTGTGTGTAATTGATCTGTATTACCTTTACATATTTAACCTAAAATCACGTAGAAACACCCCTGCACCTCGCGGCAAGTTGGACTCGCCCACACAGCCAACCTTGCCGCACGAACATCTTCACGTTTCCTCCCCCAAACATTTTAAAGTAATAATCAACAAATTAATTTCAGTGCTGTTTTATATTAAATTATTAATTTTACTTAATTCTTCAGTGTCGATTTCTTTTGGCATCTTGTAATCTGAATTTTAGAGTGAACCTAAAATACGTAAATTTTCAGTAGACTTTCCCTTTAAACAAATTTGGGACTCTAATCTTCAAGATTCTTTATTACTAGTGTTTTGGGCCTTTGCCCCTTGTGTAATTGTATGTTTTTATATGTTCGGTGGATGCTTCCCGCGCTTTGGCTGCACCGTGCAATGCACGCGGGAAGGACTCGCCAGTTGGCATTACGCGGCGGACCGAGACGGTCGACGTGTTCGTCACTCCGTGCCCTTCACAACTTTGCAGCCGATCATTTGTATATCAATAGTCTAACTTTACTCAGAACCGTTACATTAACTTTGCTGCCCCACAGGTGGACCTCTCAACCCCTGCGACTCACCGCCCAGGGGCGTTAACTAATTTTCTCTTCACACCAGCGTGGTGAGGTATTATTTATCAGGCAGCTTCACCCACCTGTCGGGCTCAGGACTGAGTCCGCTTATTGCGCCGCCAGTTGTATGTCATTGTGGATAACAGTGCTTTCTTCAATAAATACGTTTCTACCAGAACAGGTGCGTACTTATTTTTTGCCATTTCACGGACATCAGGGCGTGGGAACCGCCAACCCACACTCCAGTGCAAGACACGTAGAGTGTATTTTGTGTGTGTATATTTTATCCTAGTGCTACGGGCATGGGGAACGCCATAAGATTCCCCTACGTAAGTAATAATATCGACGTCGAGTGGGGAGTGTTTTCTTGCAAAGCCACGACCGTCGGCCACGTGGCCCTGTAATTTAGAGTCTCTGTTCTCTGAGTGTCCGTTCTCTATTAACGGGCTGGCGCACCGGGCAAAACAACTCCTAGTCACGACCCCTGCTCGTGTCAATTTGTCGCCCAACTTGTGTGGCGTTAACGATCACACACCAATCGCGCAGTGAACGGTAAATTTTCCAGCACCGAGACCACGTGGTCGCCATTGTCGGAAGCAAGGGGAGAACCTGTGCGGGGGCGGCCGTCTTGTGGCAGCGGCCTGACACGCAACCCCCCTTACCACCCCGCACCATCCAGGGGTTGGCTGCGCGCGCAACAAGGTCAGCATCACTCCTCCCCTGCCTCACCGCGCGAGGGGAGTCTGCCGCGCCGAGACCGGTAACCTGAACAGCTGAATGCCCGTGTCTCGCACTACCGCGCTTCCGCGAAATGGCATACCATGGCGGGTATGCAGCCATCGGCCACGTGTGCGAGGAGTGCTATGAGCCTCTGCCTGAACACCCGACACACCACAGACGCCACTTGAAGACGCTGCTACCGAACTGGCACCCACATAAACTCTTCCACGACAGCCGCGACATCCCACTGCAGATAACGTCCGACGATGTACCTGCACGGACGTGCGCGCAGTGTGGGCAGAAGCAGGGAGCTGCCAGCTGGACTGCACCGAGTGCAACTACATGTGCGTGTGCTGCGCAATAATCAAATGCCAAACAAGAACTTAACTACAGTGACATTCTGAAGTACGAAGTGTGTGACAGCCTGGTCTGTTTACGTCCATGACAATGCACTGTGGTGTGCATAATGTGTTCTGCGCGGTACCACGAGGGATGTTTGTTAGCCGCGGAAGTGGTGAAGGCACACAAGGGACTCTTGCGGTGCGATGTGTGCGAGATGAGCGCAGGAGCTATGATGGCACGCTCACACAGTGACGGCGCGAAACCCCGAGGCACCACATCGTTCGCGACAGGAGATGTCAAAATGCCTGAGACTCTGGTACGCGAGTGGAGACGACCACGTTGCCGCATGGTGACTGGAGCTACGTTGCGGTGCAAATATTGTGAACAAGCCGCGCATGCGGAGTGCCTTGTGATTGAGGGAAAACAGACTATAGTCGGCACGGGCTTCCTGTGTTTTGGCTGTATAGCTGCCCCGCAACAACCTCCATCAGAAACACTGAACTTTCATAACCTATCCATCGGTGTCCTAAACCCAAATCAAAGCTCTACCCCGCAAACAACCATCACAGTTATCCAGAACGTGTCTATGCCGCCAACGTTTACGAGTGCCCAGAGCGCTCCGGTGACGTCACATGTGATAGAGACGACCGCGACGCACTTACCGGTCATGTCGACACCACGTAAGTTCCAGACTCTACCAAGTTTCGCGGGATTAACGAGTGAAGACCCAGAGGCATTCCTCGATGACTGCGACGGCCGACTACACCGCTATGGTGTTAGCGAGGAAGAATGGCCACAGGTCATCGGGAAACAGCTGACAGGTCAGGCCAGTAAGTGGTGGCTGAGTATGACGCGATACAGGATGCTGTGGAGCGAGTTTCGGGGACTGTTCCTGTCACATTACGGGGAGCATTCACGTCGCTTCAAGCACAGAGTCGGCTAGCGCTGGACCACAGGGGAATGAACCACTGTCTGTGTTTGTGCCGCGCAAGTACCTTGTGCTCCGCAAGTACCAACCACACCTGAGTGCGCATCAAGTGCTCACCGCCATCGCCGAGACTGCGCGCCCTGAATTCCGCGCTTCGGTTGTGCCACTGCTAACATATGAGCCGGAGAAATTCATCAAGGCCATGGCACTGTTTGGAAGAGAGATGCTACAGCCGCCCGCGACACTGCGTGGGAGCGGAGGCGCCTACAGGTCTACCACAGCTGCGCAGTCAACACCGCCTAGGGTAACAGCGACCAGCAGCGAGCAACGACACCCAAGTAATAGAGTGCTTATTCCCAGGGTAATGTGCATGCCAACCAGAAACGATGCCAGCTGGACTACAGCAAGCCACACCTATTTCCGTGCCAGTTTTGCCCGGGCGACCAGTTACACTGGCATAAGGAGTGTCCGAATGCGCCGGCAAGGCCAAGACAGGGTGACAAAACTGACAAGTCCCAGTCGGGAAACGGACAGTAGGGGCCACGGGACCTGATGTCACCGTGCACCCCAGTTCAAATGTAAACAACCAGACACCACAACATGCTCTTCTCCAGCAAATTCACAGCAAACACCACCCATCAATCAAAATTCTAGTAAGCATAAACAACCTCTGCTGCTATGCGTTAGTGGATACTGCAGCTTCACATAGTTTCATTCGGCCAGAATTTGTCAACCTTAAAGCCACGTCAAAATTAAAGAAGCAAGTTCAGCTAGCTGCCGAGGGCACTAAGTGCCAGGCGATAGGCCAAGCCACCATTGTTGTGCACATCAGGGACATAGAGACCATAGGAACTGCTTTGGTCGCACAGGAGTTAAGGGAGGACGCCATATTGGGTCTGCCCTGGCTCACTGAGAAAAACACTGTGGTAGAGCCTGCGGCGAGACACGTTCACTTCGGCACTATTGAGCGCAGAACCGCTTACAGTACAGAGGCGAACTCAATAGACCGTGCAACCGCAGTTAGACTCGAAGATATCTCAAACGAAGTACCCCCAGCTTACAGAGAGGCTTTTCAACGAATGTTAGACGAGAGGAGGGAAGTATTCGCGGCTAACGATATCTTGAGACATACTGCGATGAAGGAACACCGAATCGACCTCACCACACAAAAGCCGATTTGCACGCCCCCTAGGGGCTACTTGCCACACCAGGCCAAAATTATAAAAGAGCAGATACAGGAAATGCTGGCAGATGGATTCATTGAACCGGCCAACAGCCGATACCATTCTCAGATCACATTAGCCCCCAAGAAAGACAGTACGCTACGCTCCTGTGTAGATCTGCGTCACGTGAATCTCGCGATGGAAAACCTGTCCCCACCATACATCAGCGTAAAGAACGCACTGACAACTATTGGGCGTGCGAAAGTGTTTTTCTCCCTAGACCTGCGAAGTGGCTACTGGCAGGTTCCGGTGTGGCAGGACGACCGGGAGAAAACCGCCTTCACAGCACCCGACGGCAGCCAATATCAATTTTGTGCCATGCCATTCGGCCTCAAAGGGGCGCCCGCGACGTTCCATACAATAATTGTGCAGGTGCTGAGTGGACTGGCCGGGGAATTCATGCTAGTGTATCTCGACGACGTGCTGATATGGTCAAGCACATGGGAAGAGCATCTGATCCACTTATCACCCGTCCTAGAACGGCTGGCTATCAATGGACTGACATGCGCGGTACCCAAATGTCACATATGGAAGGCTAACATTGAATTCCTGGGCCATATGGTCAGCGAGAAGGGGATCGAACCCAATGTCGAACACTTGCATCTTGTGGAGGAGTGTCAACAACCGGCCACACGCAAGCAACTGTGCAAGTTTTTCGGCTTGATTAATTGGTTGCGCGAACACAAACAAGGATTCGCAACAATAACAACACCGATGACAGCACCCCTATCTTCACAGAAACGTTACAGTTGGACCGTGGAGGCTGACGAAACGTTCAGAGATATTAAGACTGCGTTCACAAAATGTGAGACCCTAGCCCACTACGACAGTCAGCGCCCGCTATATCTCCAGACGGACGCAAGTCAGGAAGGGATTGGGGCGGTGCTGTACCAATATGGCGACACGGTAGGAAGACGCTTGATTGACTTCTCGAGCGCCAAATTTGACCCCACAAAACGACAGTACCATGTGAATGAGCAAGAGTGCTTAGCGGTTGAGCCTGCTGTACGAATAAACCTTGTTAATCAGCATTATGTCAAACAACCTGAAGTCCTCATAGCAGGGTTCAATTACGTTAAATAGTATTTTGTTTAATGTTGTTTTAATCCTATGTGCATATTTGAAAAGTTATCATTTAATGGTAACAAGGGGGCAAGTTTCAAGTAAGGCAAACTAAATTTGTAACTTGCAAAATGCCAAAATAAACTTTTATATGCCTCTGATATTACGCAGGCTACCATACAACATACAACATATTAAATTGCATGATACAACATACGCACTAACAAATAACATATCTGTATTATAATACAATCAAGAGATATGCGACGTCGTTGAAAGTTATTGTCTTTCGTGACCACACTAAAAGTCCCGATAGCATTTGTGTGTAGTTCGTGGATATGGAAGGAGGGGCGTCTAAACACTTGTAAAATGGCTTGCAGTGTTGAGCACTCGTTAACCGGTGACGTCATGTAGAGTTACAGTGATGAGTGGCAGTTTCTTCATAAAAAAAGGGAACAGAAATAATATGGATAGACAGAACTCACAGTTTTCCGTTGACAAACACGACGAAGCTCAGGCGATTTCCTTTGCTGGAAATCCTCATATACTCGCAGTCAAATTCGTTGTATTGGACGGTTCCCTGCACCTCCAACAGTGCTGGGCTAATAATTCCATATGCAGCAGAATATTCCCAGAGTCTCCGCTGCTCCCCTGGACACATATTTCATCAAGTTACTTTCTATAAAGTATATTAACAACAGCGCACGCCTTGTCGATAATTTCTTGTCATTCACGGTTCCGCAGTTCATGCCAGAGTCTCTCCCGCTCGGGTCCCGTCAAACACACACTGCCCTATCCTCCCCACTCCTCTCACTCGCCACCAGCTGTCTTGGCCGCCCCTAGCCCCTCAATCCCCTTCACAGTCTTAGAGTCTCGACATCGATCAATACTTTGCCCGTAGGCGCGCACTTTAAAAGTTGTTTCAAAAAAACACAACACTTTAAAACTAATACTTTTAAAACAGCAAAATTTTGCTTGACTAGACATTGTATCAAAAAGTAATACTTTACGAAATCATTGAGTATCAGCAATTCACGCGTGAACTGTACAACTTAAGTATTACCACTAAGTACAATATTATTACACTAACAGCATATTAAAACCAACTAATATATGGACAACAAAATAAGGTAATTTAGTGGCGTGCCAGTTAGCTCCCAAATTCTATCACTAAATACATATTAATATTTTATAAGTACACTAATGTGACTTACAAATGTCACACGGTTGTGTGGGCGATGAAACGTTACCGGGCCTACTTAGAGTACCAGAGGTTCATTCTACGCACCGACAACAGGTGTCTTGTGTGGCTACAATCCATGCATGAAACGCGTAGCAAACTTGCACGGTGGTCAATGGCATTGCAGGGCTATGACTTTGAGGTAGAACACGTCGCAGGGGACGACAATCAGCTGGCCGATGCGTTGTCGCGTGTGCCGTGCGCTGACGTCAGCTAATAGCGGTACTGCAAGAGGCCAACGTTAACACCATCTACGAGCAGGTTGTGTCTGCACAGCGCGATTGTAATGTATTCCAAGACAAGCGCCAAAAGTGCGCTGATTCATTGGTGAATCATTGACGAGTAGTCGACGACCATGTGGAGACCCTCCCCCCCTTCGGAATGGGCCGTGGAGACTGTTTGTGACCCAGTGTGAACGTGGGAATGTACTACGCCATGCCCATGAAGGGCAATTCACCGAACACCCAGGCACATGCCAAACAGCTCGCAACATCAACCTCCTGTTATACTGGCCAGGGGTGACCCGGGCAGTACAGCGTTACTTCAGAAGCTGCGAAACTTGCAACAAGTTCAAGTCGCGAAGAGCCGATGGCGAACAGCAGCAGCAGCCACATCTACCGGAACGCATGGTCGCCCTGGACATTATGGGCCCATACCCGCATTTCACGAACGGCAAACGGTTCATTCTAGTGGGGACAGACATGTTTTCTAGGTGGACAGAAGCGTACTCTGTCCCCAGCACACGCGTCAACAACCTAGTACGAGCACTTGACACAGACTTCTTTGCAATGGTGGGGCTACCCTAAAGTTTTGCTCATGGACAACGGGTCGCAGTTCACTGGGAAAAAGTGGAGAGACACATGTGGGAAGTAGGATGTCTACCACCACACCACGCCGGTATACCACCAGCGCGCCAATCCCACAAAGCGTCGGAACCAAGAACTGAAGACGCAGCTCCGACTCAGTGTGGGGAAGAGGCACGAGACGTGGGCCGAACACCTGCCTGCAGCCCTGTTCACGCTCAGGTGTCGAGTGAATGCAGCAACCGGACAATCACCCACAGCGGCAATGCTGGGATGCAACCTCAGGCTCCCAGGGTAGTACCATTGCGCTTCCGTCAACGAGGAGGAACCTGTAAGCCATGAAGTCAGAACAGAAAGGTGGCAGGAGCGACACACAGCGATGAGGGCCAACCAACAGCGCTACGTGCAACAGTGGCTTAAAACCACAGAACACCCCTCCCCCAAACAGCTTCAGCCGGGACAGCACGTATACATCAGAACGCATCCTCTCTCAGCAGGCAAGCGGAATTACTGTGCAGGCTTCGCAGCACAGTGGAGTGGACCTCACCAGGTCGTGCGAGCTTGCGGCAGAACCACCTACCTCGTCCGATGTCACAATGGTAGGGTGACCAAACTAAACAGAGATGACCTGCGGGCTGCATATGGCGACGAAGGCAGGATGCACCGCGGCACCACGCCCCCCAGAGCAAACCCGCCAGGTATGGCGCCACCTGACACCCCGCATATAGGAGACGGCCCTACCACCAGGTGCATAAGATACCTCTTCGCGGACCGGACACCGCAGACTGCGTCAGCAGAAGGCGGCCGGCGCAGAGAGGCAGTCGACACCAGTGAGGAAGAGCCGACGCGCTCACCCGAACCAAGAGTAACCTCAAGAGTCACGGCGAGGCTACACCTGCCTGCCGACGGAGTCGTACGCGCCTCGACGCCTGGCGTCGAGACGCCACCTGCCGATGCGGTCCAGTGCCGCCCCTGCAGTATCACACACGGGATAGCGGTAACAAGGCCGCCCGTTCACGACAGACCCCAAGGGGGGACCAGCGACGCCGACGCCCAGCTGCCAATGGACGAAGACGACCGTCAGGCACCCTCCGGCCTGTCGTAGGCTACCAGACAGTACGACACAGAAATCGACGCGAGGGCAGCGCCGCACGAGGGGGGGGACAGGGCACTCTCGCCACCCTTCCCCTCCACTGCTGTCCAGGACCCAGCTCCGCGGCCACCTCTGCAGGCAGACCCGGGTGACTTGGACCCTGGGGATCACTTACGAAACGAGGGAGGCCCCCCGCCTCTCCGCGGGTCGACACGTCCAGGTCGCAGAGTGCACCCTGGGTGCACCACCTGCCATGACGAACCGATGTCCCAGACTGCGGCAACGGCGTGTCACAGTCGTCAGCCACCCCAGCCAGGCAGATATTATTTCAGTACGCGGCCAGCCAGCCCACGGAGTCTCTCCTGCTGCAGGTACGGTGACGGTGGCGTCGTGATGCACAGATGGGCTCCCAGGAGGGGGGCGTTTGACGCGGGTCGTTCCGCAACTCCCTCTCTCTAAGCCCGTCGTGATCATCATGCCACCTGATACGGAATGGCTGGAGCGGCCATACCGCCGCTGCATATGGGAACGCACCCGACCACGTGCGCGCACGAGGTAGCGGCACCTAGACGCCGCCCCCGCGACGTCGAGTCTAAGTGAGTATGTGCATCGGTCCCTCAGGACTGCCGTCCATTGGTAGGAAAGTGCCCCCTTTCCGGAAACGTAAGTAAAGTCACTTTGAAAACACACATCTTGTTTTAGCACTCCCGTGCTATTCCAGTCAAGGATAATTGCACCCCCGACAGGCAGCAGCAGTCAGAGGCCAGGGGTAATTGTGTTTATTGTGTGTAATTGATCTGTATTAACTTTTCGTATTTAACCTAAAATCACGTAGAAACACCACTGCACCTCACGGCAAGTTGGACTCGCCCACACAGCCAACCTTGCCGCACGAACATCTTCACGGTTTCTCCCCCAAACATTATCAAGTAATAATCAACAAATTAATGACAGTGCTGTTTCATGTGTCTAACTGTTAATTTTTACGTAATTCTTCAGTGTCGATTTCATTTAGCATCTTGTAAATATGAATTTTAGAGTGAACCTAAAATACGTGAATTTTCAGTAGACTTTCTCTTTAAACAATTTTGGGACTCTAATCTTCAAGATTCTTTATTACTAGTGTTTTGGGCCTTTACCCCTTGTGTAATTGTACGTTTTTATGTGTTCGGCGGATGCTTCCCTCACTTTGGCTGTATGGCACCATGCACACTGGAAGGACTCGAAAGTTGGCATTACACGGCGGACCGAGACGGTCGACGTGTTCGTCACTCCGGGCCCTTCACAACTTTGCAGCCGATCATTAGTATATCAATAGTCTAACTTTACTCAGAACCGTTTCATTAACTTTGCTGGCCCTCAGGTGGACCTCTCAATCCCTGCAACTCACCGCCCAGTGGCGTAACTAATTTTATCTTTACACCCGCGTGGTGAGTTTTATTTATCAGGCAGCTTCGCCCACCTGTCGGTCTCAGAACCGGGTCCGCTTATTGCGCTGCCAGTGTATGTCGTTTGTGGATAACTGTGCTTTCTTCAATAAATACTTTTTTACCAGAACAGGTGCGTACTTATTGCTTGCCGCTTCACGGCCATCAGCGCTCGGGACCCTTCAACCCGCATTCCAGTGCAAGACCCGTAGGGTGTATTATGTGTGTATCTTTTATCCTAGTGCTATGGGTGTGGGGAATGCCATAAGATTCCCCTATGTAAGTAATAATATCAACGTCGAGTGGGGAGTGTTTTCTTGCAACACCACGGCCGTCGGGCACTTGGCCCTGTAATTTAGAGTCTCTGTTCTCTGAGTGCCCGTTCTCTATTAACGGGCTTGCGCATCGGGCAAAATAACTCCTAGTCACGACCCCCGCTCGCATCACCATGTAGATGGCAAAATAAGGTATGTAGCTTCCCTTATTTAAGAACACTGTTTTGGACCTCTAATAAAACGGAAGTATTTACATCTGAATCTTCACTTTCATGGTCAAATTTCACTTTCCCACCTCGCTACTCGACCTCACAAACTCTCCTTACTTATCTTTAACTCATACAGATTCATGCATCGTTACGTTTGCTACCCATCCATACTTCGCACAGTTTCTTTTTCAACAAATGACAAGTGAGGTGACATATAAGTAACACATTTGAACTTGCATTCAGTAGAATCATAGTTCGAAAACGTTTTCGTCCATACTGATATTTTATCAAATTTGTTTCTTAAATCTCTCCATGCCAATACAGTTGTGACACGCTCTACACAGCGAAAAGTAAATTGTACGTAATTCACTACTGCAAGTCATTAAAGCAACCAGCTTTTCTGCCGCAAGAAGTGGAAACTCGTCGGTCGTCAGTAGTCATCACAGCTGTAACAGTTTAACACATTCTGCCGTTGTTACCAAGCCCACATGTGATGTGTACAATGATGTAAGCTTCAGTTCATCGAACCACGTTTGTCTAAAATACATCGCAACCAACCACACAAATTATAAATTAACTCCAACATCCAATCTCACGCCATCAATATGTCACGGCATCTGCACGAAATATTCTATCACATTTTAAATTTTTGGCTTCCTGTGCTGCTGTAAAAATTAATTTCATGTTGTATTTGATTTTAAAAAATTATTTCACACATATAATTGTTAAAAATACGTTTCTATAAAAATTATCAGCTACGCTGCCTTCAAAAGAACTTGCAGCTGAGAACGAGGTGTAGAGGTTTATTTAGCAATGCTTGCCACCGCTCGTTACGAACATTAACCGTACGTAATTTCGCACAAACCGTAGGCATTTTATTGGAAATTCTTTGGACCGGTAAACATAAGAGCTCAACACTACTCACACGAACTAATTTACGTACCTAAACATACATTTTAACACCAATCAAATATCATACATAAAATAAACAACACATGTTTAGATTAAAAAATTTACAAATATCTTGCACATAAATAAGCTAGCTAACATAATAAAGCAACTAAACTAACATACTTCCAGGGAACCTAACACCGACTGAAAGCGAAGCCCTTACGAAAAAAATTTGGTATATGATTGCTAAGCAAGTATCCTCGAAAACCTCTGACCTTCACCAACCATCACGTAACCCTTCACGCCCGGAATCTATCATGGTCTCTTTACCACTTTAACTATTGGTTAATTCATATTATCCATCGTTTCAGTCTACAGGATGTTCCGGGAGTAGACGTCAATAAGAGGTGTGTAATGCAGGGGCACAAGACCTACCAAATAAACCAAACTTGTATATTCCGATTCGCAAATGTCTAAAAGTTATAGAATTTTAAAGAAAATTAGGCTATTCTATACCCTGATCTTAGCATGTACTGATGGTGGAAAAAGTAACGGTCCATGTGGAACGAAATTTGTAATGACTATACAGGACCTCCTGTATAGTGTAGTGACTGTTACATCGTTTCACGATGAAACTTTTATCTCGCTTCATCTCACATAGTCTAAAGAAGTAGTAAGCATATAGAGTAAATGCTCCAAGTAACATGAAATTATGTATGAGTATTAACACAAGTAAAGTGTATTAATAATTATACGTGACTACACGATACAAAATTTCTTATACTTCCGTTCCATTGACTGTATTTATAGAGAGCCGCGTGCAATCCTCGAACATTAAGGGGGAGTGTTTGACAATTTTATTGTATTTTTAATTTTTCAGCAATAACACTTATTCAAATTGTATTATCAATATTTTCTCTTAGACAAAGCATGGAATACAATATTTTTAAACTGCTTAACGTAAATAATAAACACTAAATTGTCATGTAAAATCGTTGCAAGGGAATTCTTGAAAGCTAACCTTTATAATTTTTCGCACATGGGAATCGTGACGGACGATGTCGTTGGTCGGCGAGTTTTCTCAAGGATCTCCCATTTCCCCTGCCCTTTCAATCCGACGCTGCTCCATACTCGCCCGTGTCACATCCCTCACCAGCGTTGAAGACCTCGATGTTAAACGCTGACCAAAAATCTCTTACTGTCTCCTTTATACTGAAACAGAAACGTACTAAACGGACTCACCTGATTAAACATTATTGCCGAGCTGACACTAGGCAAACTATATCCGATAAACCATACTAATGTCACGAATACACGGTTCGGACATAATGTCTTATCATTGTCAGAATATTTCAGAGCAATATTTCCAGTTAGATAAGTCCAGGAATTCACTGACTTAGTTTTATAAGATGCTAAATGTGGACGTATGGTTTTTTTTTTTTTTACGAATATATGAGAGATTGCGGCGGTGCTAAACAAATGCACTATATTCGATTCATAGAAATAAAATACTGTTATGAAATATTTACTTTACATTTAATTTATATTTTCTAGTAGATAGTAAAAGGGTTAATCTAAGAGAAGAAGTTATTTTGCACCTAGCGAGTGCATAAATGTGAACGAACTGTGCTTGGCTTTGAATCTCTATTTTATACACACCATACACTATATATTTGACACAGCATACTGTGTGTGAATATAAGAAAACACAACAAAAGTATTTCCGAGACATTAAATATGTACATAAGCAAGAATTATACGCGGGAATAAACTCTTTCGACATAATATATAACAGTTGTAACAGATTAATGATTTTATTAATTGAAACAACCTCGGTGGAAGAAACAATTTACAAATACGAAAATTTTTATGTCATGCTTCACAAAACGTGTCTAACCACTATTCTGAAACATGTGCCTCACATCTCTCAAATAAAATAATCTCTCTTGCCACTAATACACAATATATTGCAGACTAAATTATTCAACGCAACACTCAACCCGTGCCTTAAACTAGCCAAATAAACAATTTTATGAAATAATAAGTTTGTCCAACCTCCTCACGATACAAACAAAAGATAATTGGCACATACAGCATCTATCGGAAGTATAAGTTCAATACAATGGTTGGAAAAAATAATGTTATAAAATTAGTGTTACCTTCGTTACCAACTCACACAGCATTAAACTAAGCTTACAGGTAGGCTTTCGGATACGTAACCTCCGGTCAAATATCGTATGTAAAACGCTACTGAATATATGACCTGCTGTTAGCTTAACCGGGTGCTACTTAACTGAAGGATTTTAGCCAGAGTTGATATAACCGGCCCTAAGTTGTTAATGCTTACAAATTTAAACGATATATTGTTGAAGTATTCTATTTCTCCGATCCATGTTTAATTGCTAGGCATAAACTCTAAAGTTATAGTTTTCCTCTAATTTATTATGGATCAGCTATGAGTAATTATGTCACTGGAAATTACTGGCAATCATTGAACACTCAATGATTACATTCTAGAATGTAGTAGATTTCTACGTAAGTAAAGAAGTTTAACCACAACTTCCTCTCGTACTTTGAATTATATGCATTTTAAAATACATTTTTTTTTTTTCGAAATTACAAACGAAAATTTCAGAGTCAAAATAAAAGTAGGTTTGAAGACCACACGAGAGAAGCTAAAATGAAGTAGTCAGTGGTTTGTAGCATATGTTCCTCTTGGTGCTGGAGCCGGTGTGTGGTGCCGCACCCTAGTGTGGTACCGTCCGTCATGTTGTGACATCACGGCCCATGTTAGAAGACCTTGATCTTTAACATTGACACTGACCTTTACATCAAGGTCACCGAGGGTAATTATTTTTAAACATTTAAGAAAATTAAAAAAAAGTAAAATTTTAAAAATTTCCTAAAATTAAAAAACCCTTAACAAATTCAAACATTCTTAAAAAATCTAAAAATTTGAGTTTTTCCAAAAAAATTGAAAATTCCGAAAATAAATTTAAAATATATTACCACTATCTTGTTTCTGGCTGTCTCCGACAGCCATCCTGTGGTTTCTCCCGAGTCATTCAAAAATATTTCAATATCGCAGTCCATTCTAACCCATCATGTATTTAGTAAATAATACTTAATAAAAATATATTTATGTAAAAATTATTTAGAATAAAAATGTTTGTACAAAATTTACTTAATTTAAAAAATATGGACACCTCTTACCTAGACGAGCTCCATTGGCACACATGTTCCCCCTATCCCTATAGATATACATTATACCCACATTTTCTTCCTTCCTTCTTCACCCTCACAACCTACTGCCAAACTCCCCCCTCCTTACACTTTACCAACCCATTCACCCTCACACCCACATCACTCCCTACCACATCCCCCACTTCTGCCTCCTCAATTTTTACTCCACCTACCACTCTCCTCCTCTTATCGTCTTCATCTCGACCTTCGTTCACCGACGTTCCTGTCAGAACTTGTCAGAACTTAACCCGCTACCCTGTCTTCAGCATGATGCTTGCACAGATATGAATTTCCCTCTACGCAGATATACGATATCATATCTTAATTGTATTATCCGTTAACGTTTTATTTTTCTATCATAGCTCGGGCAACGTTCTGCACATATTACGTTAACATGTTTGTGCAGAATTTAATTTTATTACTCATCGAACACATAGGGTAAGAACACACACATTAAAAAAAATTACTTCTTTTACAATGTATTATCTACATACTACTACACAAAACACATAGGATCACTCTTGAAAACATACAATCAATATTCGTTTTAAAAATTACTTCATCCATCACATTGAAAGTTACCACTGTTAATTTACAACAAAACCCAAGCCTTTGTACACTCATAAGCTTCAAGTAATCGTACTGCAATCATGAACAAAAGTTCTCGTTGTAGAAGCACCACATACAACTCAACTACAGATGTTGCCAGCATTCTTGATGACCAAGGTGTAGCCGAAGTGGTGGCAATTATGGGCGAACAGCTCATCATAGTGGCCGAAGTTGTGGTGAACTTGGATAAACAGCTTGTTGTCGTGTTAAAGAAGTGGCGAACATGGGCGAACAGCTCGTTAACGTGGGCCGAAGTGGTAGCATACATGGGCAAACAGCTCATCATCATGGCCAAAGTGGTAGCGAACATAGGTGAATAGCTCGTACTCGTGGATAAAGTGGTCGACAAAATCTGCAGATGGCCTGTAATTAGGTTCAGAGAAATTCAGGTATAATCAAAGTGATGCTCAATTGCAGCCCGACATCTAGAGTGGATGAATACAATCAATGTTTCCATAAGAATAGAAGGGAATAGGGGATTCGTTTTGGGGGCTGAGGGCTTCAGTGCTCGGTGCCTCGGCCGCAATCTTGGATTTTACCTCAAAATTTCCCTTTTTCCTTCAAAATGTCCCTTTTTACCTCAAATCTGCTCATTTTGAATCAAAATTTCCGTTTTTTCCCTCAAAATTTCCCAAATTTCCCTTCAACCACCGGGTCATTGACCCAAAATCGGTCTTCACCCTCCTCCAGCTTAAAGCGGCAATTAGACTCAATGTCACGAGTCAGCTCGAGGCTGTCACAGGGAGCCACCATTTTATTGGCGCGGCCATCTTGTCTTCTGGAAGGTCATGCACTATCATTATTTCTAGGAATTGGTCTAGAATATTCGTTAGGCATTGGCAGTCGCCATCTTGTCTTCTGGATTGCCATGCACTCTCATTCATCAGGGATTTAAATGATTAGAATATTCCTATTTTTACACTGTATCAGACATATGGTAGTCGCCATCTTGCCTAGTCTATCACTCTTCAAGGATTTGACTAGAATATTTGTATTACTTTTTCATGCTCTATCATTCTGGAGGCCAGTCGTCATCTTATCTTCTATAAGGTCATTCTCTCTCACTCTTCAGGGATTTAAATGACTAGAATATTCTAATTACTTCTATACTCTATAATTCTTATGGTAGTCGCCATTTTGCCTAGTCTATCACTCTTCAAGGATTTGACTAGAATGTTCGCATTACTTTTTCATAATCTATCATTCTCAGTGTCAGTCGTCATCTTGTCTTCTGGAAATATATGCTTTATCATTCCTTCTGGGAATTGGTCTAGAATATTCGTTAAAACATGACAGTCGCGATCTTGTCTTGTAGATTGTCATGCTGCCTCATTCACTGACTAGAACATTCGTATTATTTTCTCATGCTATATCATTCCGAATCAGTCTTCATCTTGCCTTCTGAAAGGGCATGTTTTATCATTCCTTCAGTTTTAGACTGAAAAAATTCTATATGTATTTTATGTACAAACATTATAGTAGTCATCTTGCCTTCTAGATGGTCATGTTTTCTCAATCTTCGGGGATTTAACTGACTAGAATATTCGTATTATTTTTTACGGTCTATCATTCTGGGGGCAGTCGTCATATTACCTTCTAGAAGGCTCTCTAATTCTTCAGAGATTTAATTGACATGAATATTCATATTATTTATTACACTGTCATTCTGATGGTAGTTGGTATCTTGTCTAGACCATGCTACGTCATTTTTCTGGGATATAACTGACAAGAATCTTCGTATTATTTTCTAATGCTCTATCATTCTGGTGCAGTCACCATATTATCTTCTTAAAGACAATGCTGATTCTTTCCTTCAGGTAATGACTAGAAAATTCCTTATGTAAAGTACGCGCGTACTTGTGATAGTCACAATCATTCCTACTAGGAGGTAATGCAGTCTCGTTCCTTCAGTGATTTCAACTGACTAGAAAAATTATTTCATTCTCTATCAGTTTTTATCATAGTTACCATTTTTAAATTCTAGAGGGCCATGCTCGAGATATTCTTTGAATATTAAATTGTTCAGATTACGCATATTTCTCTTGCTCTATCATATTCGGGCAGGAAGTATCTTTCTTTCCAGAAGGTCATGGTATTATCCCTTCATGCATTGACTAAAACATTAATTAGGCATTTTTCATATATCTATGTCAGTCGCTATCTTGCCTTCCAGGCGATCATCCATTCTCATTTCTTCAGACTTCAAATTTACCAGAATGTTCTTGTAGTGTTTCATGATTTCTAAATGGTAATTCCTCCGGGAGGTATCCAATTGATTGCAATATTATTAATCATTCTCTATCACTCATGTGGGACAGCGCACTTGTCATCTCGTCGCCATTGACATGCAATAATTTATAGAAGGGCTTGACTGTCTAGAACAATGCTTGCATTTCCCCTGGAAGTAAGGTTTTCATTCCTGTTTGTCACCTATTATTTCTAGATGGTATAATTCTATTGCGTCATTTGACAATAATGTACCTTGCATTCCCTTAGAACATTCTTCACGACGATATTGGGTTAACTTCAGTATTCTGTAACACTTCAAGGCGTAAATTGTCAAGAAAAAGCCTTTTAGGAGAATATTCGTTTGGGTTTTTAATACTATCATTCATACGAGAGAATAAATATTCCCTTAACATAATCGAGGAGATTGTGTCTCACCGAGGTGACAGTATTAAACTGTACGTTTCCCCTAACCCCCCTGACACAATGTATCAATCCTTTCGTACCCGTATTTGGATGAACTACAAGTATGGTTATATTATTAGAGAAATCAGTCTATTAGCCTTCTAATAAACGATACTTCTATCACCAAATGTAAAATCTGTCGCTACTATTTTCATTTGTAGAAATTCCAGTCTAAAGGAATAATATATATCTACACAGTACATCTCTTCAAGTCAGCATCATTGTCTCCAAGAAGCGAAGAGCAAGTGAACAAACAGATATTATATTTATTATAGTCATGAAATGGCATTAATACAATAGCAATACGCCCATCACATATAGTAGCATTAAAATTTAACGAAAAAAAATATGGAGAAAAATATGTAAAATTGAAGGTGTTATTATACAAATTCAAGTTAGTAATATGATTATTTCGCTGAATAATAAACACGAATAAAAATTTTGTCTTGAGAGACGCTTACATTCAGTCAACACCATATAGGTATTCAAACATCAAAGAGCCTTCAAGGAAGTCAATTATATCTCAGAAGTTTTTTCATTTGATTCGACATGAGTTAAACAGTCGGTTACAGTGAACAAAAAAAAAGGCAATGTCATATTAGTAAATACTTCAACGACTACGCATTTTTATTTTGGCCAGCTAGTTTCCCAGCATATCTCTTCTAGAAACATTAAGAAAAAAAACATAAAAACAGCTGCTAGGGATGTGAACAAAAAAAATCGTTTCCATGTGCAGGCTTTCTTAATTTGAGACCGACTGCATGATTGACGTCAAATACAGCAAGTTTAATAAATAGTGTAGAATACTTAGACTTGATATCGGCGCTGGTTCGACGTCAAATATTAAAAGTTGACTTTCGAAGACTGTAAGAATCCTGTACGGGAGAGAACATATTGATCCAAGTAAGACTGTTATGACATACTGTATGCACACATGTAACATGTAAAATTTATTTGTCGACTTAAGTTTCAAAAAAATGTATTGGTCCCTCGTCCTGGAGCAGTGCGTATGTAGGTCAGTATTACAACATGTCGCCAGATGAAATGTTTCTCGAGGGAGAAATAAGTTGCTAGAGTTGGTGTACATGTAAGACAACAACATGCTGTCAACTTTCTAGCCTATTACAGTTAATGGTCGAAATTGTAAAGAAATAGGAAAGATGGTTGACGTGGCGCTCAGTTCGCAATTGTCCGAGGTGGAGAGAAGACAACAGTTGATTCCTTCAAACTGCTATGCAGAGTGCTTGCCAGCATTATCTAGTGTAACATACAGTTTCTGGGCTGTAAACAATCTGAAGACGTTTACTGAAGAGTGTAATGGGAAAAATCCATGTTTGTTGTTCGCACGAATTAACGTCCAGCGAATCAGGCCATGCAAGTTATTGACTGCTCTTCTAATGGAAAAAATGTTTTGTTCCATGCATGAGAAAGGATACGCCTCTGCCATCAGATGCACTTGATTGTGTGCAACATCACAATGTCTTTGCTTCTCCGTCACGAGTCACTTTCTCGTCTTTGTGTCGACAAGATCGTTCATGAAGTCTGTAGAGTCTCCAGAGTGTGAATATGTAAATTAGTATTACTTGCAGTTGTTCGTTGCAGCATGCTTTATTGTCTCCGTACATGACTGAATAAGTTTACCTAAATCATCCTTGCGAGTGATTGTCGTTACACACTAGTAATAGAAGATTGACATTTCTGTGATCTGCTTGGACTTACAGTTCACTCAAGCCTGTTCTTATAAGCCGTGAACTGTGTGTAACAATATCTGCACTGCAGTATACTGAAGGTTGGTTCACTGCTGCAGATGTTGAAGAAGAAAGCACAGGCGTTGAGAAAGAATGAAATAAAGGAATGAAAGTAAAAGCTAACGTTCATATTGAAGTATGTTTCACGTACCTGGAAATATATATATATGTACACAATAATAAAATTTTACATTTAAATATATATTACAACAAGTTGTAAAATAATATAATGTATGCGCACGTAGTCGAAAGAGACGATGTATGGTATTCATCTCTACAGATGTCTTAATGTGGACGAAGAGTCAGTCTCTTTCGTAGCCAGAACAACTGTCAGAAAGAATCGAAGTCTGTAACGAAACCCACACAAGAAGCAGCAAGTTTAAACACCCGTACTATTGTTAGTACGAGACTGTTCTACAACTACCGAGCCTGTTATCAACGTAAATTTACTCGTCGACGAACTAAGCTAAGATACATGTAAACATGCTTTACGAAAATGTCAAAACTAATGTATCGAACTTTTTGCGAATACTTCATGTCTTGCCAGTCATACATGTACAATGTCAACCGAATGTATTAAATATGGTGTAAATATTTTTTGCAAGACTGTGGATGTCGTAAAAAATATTTCTTTACTTGTCAGCGTACATGTGCATAGAGGCAAAAGACATGTATGCATATATTGTGTTCATTACATGTATATACGCGTTTATATTTTTGTCGCACAATTGTGTGTAAACGTGTGTTTTTGTAAACAGGAATGTACTTTTATGCTGGCTAACTTTCTGGAGAAAAAAAAATTTCAATAAATATGTGTATATATGTATATATGTATATATATATATATATATATATATATATATATATATATATATATATATATATACATATATATCAGTATAAAATCAACAAAGTGTAATTTTAGTTTTAAAAAAAGTTATAATTCAAACAGTTATTTTGTAAATTTTGTCATATTTACATGGCATCATGTAATAGTACTTTTCACAAGAGAAAGAGAGAGTGAAGGAACGTACCACATGAAGCTACCAAAGGAATCATTTTCCTATTAAACGGTCGTGATTAACTGTCAATATGTCGACATGAAATAAACTATGTGCTTCAGAAAAGAGTGATTAATACTTTATACTGATAAATATCAAGGCATAGTCACAGACTGTTGTAAAGTTCTGAATCGTCAGATTGCTGGGGGACAAAAAATAATAATGAAGTTCAGGTCAGAGTTCAGCAGTCACCTATCACGGACAAGGAAGATTATTGACAATACAAACGATATCATATTTACAGGTAACAGACAAAACGCGAGATATTTTCGTATAATTAACTCATTGGGGCCAGAACACAATCTCACAATTTAAATCACGTCAAAATGCTTCTAACGTCTGCCTTATGGTGGAAATGAATCCGAGTATATGGTGTCAATACGCAATATGCTTCCCTACACTGTCATAGCCTTACGTAGTTAATCGCAAAAGCAGGTTTCTGTGTTATCCTTAATCACCTCGATCCTTGTACTACTGTAATCAACCCTGGACTGGCTTGCAAACAGGTAAATCGCAATTCACATCGTCCCTCCATCTATTATCTGAAGTTCGGACTATACGAATTCACTTTTTTGGGTACAAGGAGGCAATTTTAGTCGATTCTCATCCCCTGACGAAATTAGTTTCATCACATAGGAAAACGCGGATGAGGGATGAGGGGAGCGAGAATCATCACTGGCCACAACCATAATTCGTTTCTTCGCCCTTCTTCTCTTCCTTTAAACAACTGCTCTGTGGGGTGAATGAAACCAGGTATATGGGGCGCGCCATGTGAAGATCTTAATTCTCACCCTTCTAGCATTTGGCAAACGAGAACAAAGTGCCGCATTTTTTAAAATTAATTCCAGCTTCCCGCTGCTTTTCTAATGATTTTTCCCTCCGTGGCCTCGTGAAAGGTGTGGTCGGAGCGTAGACCGACGCCGGAGACTGTTAACTGTGTCTGAGATGTGGCTCATAAAAATAACTGTTAAAGCGCTAAGCATTAATATAACCCTCCTCTGCACGGCAGTTGAATTCATCAGTCGTGTAGCAGACACTGGCAAGTCACTCTGTCACTTGACCCGATCACGGCTATCTGCAAACACAATGGTAAAACAATTTATTGTACTCTAATGTTTAGCTTGATACATTCATCTATGCTACGGTCTTGTCTATCTACGGCGCAAATTGTGCATATGGGTACTGAACAGCTGTAAGTACCTCGTCAATGATTTGATCGTAGCTCAGCTCTAAGTGTCTGATGTTAGTAGTTAATCGGAGTAAATATATTTATATAATTCATTTTTGTTTACTTTAGATTTATGAATAATATAATCAATAAGATGTGTGTGTTTTCAGTTTATATATCGTATATCAATATTGTGACTCCTTTGCAGACGTAAATGTTGACAGGGAACAGTAGTGGCAACACCCAGCCTTGCTAGTTGGTTGTTTATATTTTTGAAAATATTATTTATAACGAGGATATAAATATTACTTTTAATAAAACTAGTAATTTACATAGTCTGCGTAATCAGATCGTGGTCCGTCTCAATTCCACATCACGGGAAGGCTAGCGAAAAAGTGTGAACTGACATTTTGTCAGCGCGTATCCCTTACATCTATGCAAATGAGTACTGATCTCCCTAAATATATTAAAAAGCAAACGTGCAGTTATCAACCAGCACAGTATCAACGTAAAAGACTACATGTGGTCAATGTTGGCTAGATTTTTAAATACGTTGTATCCAGAGGGAGTAGATATGATTTAAGTAAAACTGGCAACTAAATATGATTTATACGAACTTATACCAACACGCTACATTTTAATTTTTTGATCAGAACCTTACACAAGTCTCAGAGAATGAGTACTCACTCATTGATAAAGGTAAAGATACACCAGTACCTGTGACCAAGAAAGTATAAACCGTCACATTTTGATTTTATTTTTGCTGAAGACAAGAAAAATGCATCATTGATGCTATTGAATATAATTTTTCAGAAACAGTACAGTCACAGCCAACATCACAAAGTGTCTAACG
>PNEQ01090941.1:60060-74947 GCA_003012365.1 Medauroidea extradentata
ACGCTATCACTTTGATATCTTATTTTTTTTTTTTTTTTTAATAAAATGTTTGGTACAATGGAGAGGCTGACGCCTCGCCACTGCACCAAACATTCCCCCCCTTTAAGTTGGTTAATGAATGCATTCCCCAGTAACTTTGTATTGTGTAGTTGTCGTTGTAATTGTGAGTTGTCGTTGGCACACAGACAAGACGAACACAAACACCCAGGACTGAACCCGAGGAAGTGGTTGTAAATGCCACCTCCCCGGCCGGGAATCGAACCCGGGACCTTTACCTTAGCAGCCAGGAGCGCTAACCACTGAGCCAAGTGGCGATATCGGGGCTTAACACGGGGAAGAAGAAAAGTATGGAAAAATTTAACATTTCGCAAAAATCTTTAGGCATGATTTATGCTAACATTTAGTGATACTTGTATATGCATGGTAGATATCTCATCATTATAATAATATTGTTTAAATAGCGGTATAACTGTGTTGCGATATCATTATTTTTTAATTACTTATTTTTAAATAAATAGAAGTAAATCGAGTCTAAAAGATTACAGGGAAAACAGAAGTTAGTCAACTATGAAAAATTTAATTATATAATATGTTTAAACAAAACTAAACACTTTACTAAAATAATACTTTCTACCTGTCGTGGGTCAGAACACTGGATCTTTACATTACAGAGAAAATGTTCTTTCTTATATCTCACTATCTTAGTATACAGTAATTTCACGAACGTGCATTTTAACTAAAAATTATATCATTATAGCTCTTAGCGTATTCGAAGGTTAGAAATATGTGTCGAGATAAAACAAAACAGTTTTAACTTACTTGAGATAGTTCTTTTTGGAACATTTTCGAAAGCTTTAACACCTGCTGGTGCTGAAGAACTGAATGTCATGATGCATAACTTATTAAATGCATACTTATAAAAAATCCTGTATTTGTTGTAACCTATATTTTGTATTCAGCACAGTTTTAACTATCTCGCTGAAGGGCAACACAATTGAGAAGGTAGAATCTGCGATTTTAACATAATAGCTAAATAAATACTATTATTTTTTATGTATTTAATCAATGCGACGTTTTTATCGAAAACTATAGTACAAAAGCAAGTGCGCAACTGTAACGTTGCGTTATTCATCATGCCTGTAAATAGTATTAACATCTAATTGGATACTTGTAGGAGAAAATAGGCTCATGTAAGAACCTATCGTATCCGTATCTCAGCGTCCAACATACGATTCGCATTTGATTATTACTTGTAGACTAGGGTAAATACATAAAAGCTTTATGCGAGATGCCTGTCAGTAACCAGACATTGTGTGTGTGTTCCCACAATGCTTGACAACTCAAGTATACTTATAGAAGCAAGTAAGTTCAAGAATAATTGCATAACATTAAAATTTAAATCAATATCTGAGACGCTTGTCATGTTGTTACTTCATAAACTTATTCCCGTAGCTCGAATGGATACTTCAACTGTATATAGTTCACCGCTTCACATATAAATATTTTTTACGTAAGTACTTGGAGACATGCGAAAATATTAAATACAAGAAATCTGTTGCATGTTGTCGCTCTTTGCCTACATGATTTTTTAGTTTAAATCTGACTTGCTAACTAAGTTAAGTTGTTGGTACCAGAACCACGACAAAAACTATTACAACGGCAAATTTCCACAAGTAGAAAAGTTATAGGATGATTATTTTGTCAGATGGCTCAACTCTGGTTTAGTCTTCAATCATCGATAAATAGTGTTTAAATATTATTGCACATATCTGGAAGTTCATATTTGTAACTGTGCGAGATAATTGTTTTATAAACTGATTAAAAAACTGTTTTCACGCACGATACCTACTTAAACGCAGAGTGTGTTCCCCACAACTGATACTGTAAGCGTTCTACATTAGAACATGTATTTTTGCTTCATAAATTAACCAATAAACTCAAGTATGGTGTGCGTCCAGTTCACGGTTCACGTGACCTCTATCGGGGATTTCTCTGCTGGTGTCCTTCTTAATAAATTTGTGTGCAACGTCGCTTGTTTGGAGTGCTTCCGCAAGTTCTAAGCCATATCTTGCTTGCATGATCCTGGTATTGTGATGTTGTTATACCAATCGATGTTTGAAGACTTTTGGATGGATATGTAGGTGGCCAGGGGATATAAGGAAACTGTAGTAGTCGCAGTTGCTCAGTTGTTATTCAGCCTCGAAAGTATAAACATATCCTCTTGCAGTGAAGATGGACAACATGCAGTGAAGTTGTTCTTATTGCAAGAAGCAGTTTACGAAGAGCAAAAACATACGTCAGCATGAAGAAGGGTTGTCTTCAGAATGTGAATCGTGTTGTGTACCATTGTGAAAAATGTAACACACAGTTTGGATGTCGCAGCAACTTAAAAATGCATCAGAGTACATGCAAAGGCATCAATCCTCTACCTGTCCTGCAGTATCTAAAAAAATGTTATTCCGTACCATCAGCGAAGACTTCCATGAAAAAATCAGGAGGACCGACAACTGCTACTGGACACTCTTGCAACTACTGCGATCAGACGTTCGCGTGTGCTCACGATGCATGGAGTTAGCAAATGCAAGATGAACCCTTCTAGTACTGCATATCGCTGTGATAAGTGTCAACGAGTGTTTGCACGCACTGACAATCTAAATAGGCATAAGAAAATATGTACTAATAAGCATGACAATGTGATGCCTTGCGATGAAACTGAAACTAGCACTTCGGGGAATGCAGACGTAAGAACTGGCTCATGTGTGCCAAGATATTCATGCCGATACTGTGACAAGGCTTTCACTAAAAATTGCATTATATGACGACATGAAAGAACATGTACGAAGAAGACAATACGTACCACCACAGAACTCTATATCTTGACTCTGGGATGTTACAAGTGTGGTCGCCAGTTTCATACACGAGACAGTCAAGACGGATTCTGCTACAATGAATGCAACAAGCATGTAAAAATATTTAAAGCTAAGGCTCTTACGCGTGTACATGCATCAAACATGCCAAATGCTAATGGATTTGCATTGAAGGAATCTGCTTTTCGGGGTATTATGAAGAAATAAATTCCAGAAAATATATCCGAAAGTACGGAAAACATTTGCGCATTTCTTGACAATGTAAAAGCAAATCTAATACGTCGACTTATGACGGAGATGGAAAATAATGGTTCTTTGAAATATAATGTATGGTTAGAGTGTGATTACACTAAACCTGGGTCAAGTCCGAACGAACAGTGCAAGAAAGCTTTCACGACAACAAACGTACCTCTCTATAATTTAGACGACATCGAAAGCAGCATTGAATATAGTATACAGAAAAGTTGTCGTGAAGAAGAAGAAATGACTATGAAGGGGTCAGGTTGGACACTAGCTGCCGTCAATCATCTACAACTGAGAACAAATGTGTTAGATCCACTACAGATCTCGCGGAAAATGTTTTAAGGCCCCCACGCCGCTTGAGTCTACAACCATCGAGTTACTGTGTCATGTATGTGAAAAAAATAATTAATATACGAAATAAATCATTTCTATTACCTGATAAAACTGTTATTTAAATGTACAATCCCCTTCCTCGTGGACGAATTATCAATCACGTTACCCAGTCCCCAGGGAGGGAAGGTTGGTAGCAGCTAGGCATTAACTCGCTGTACCTGTGCGAAGTCGTTCAGTCGGACGTTTGCCGTCGGCGGAGATAGTCTCGTCTCCTGCCTACGTGGATCGCTGATCCTTGATCTCAAACTGTAAGTACTAACAATTATTACAATTACCACAACAGAGTAATCATTCAAATAAGGGATGTGATGATGTAATGGTCAGTTCACTTGTCTCTCCAGTATAAGTGATCTGAGTTCGATCCTTCGTGAGGGACTGGTCCCCCCGAATCTTTTGACATGAACTGGTCGGGGGGTTTTCTCGGGGTACTTATATTTCAGCTCGCTCTGTTAAATTCAACACACCGCCATTGTAGTAGTAGGGTCGCACTACACGCAAACCATCCATAGATGCTTATGGCTGGCCCTCGGGTACAAATCTGTACGCAGGGGTAGGATACTGGGAACCTTCCTAAACGATATTTATTTATTTTACTACCTAGCACATGCATTACTTCACCACTTGTTGTCTTTCGCGACGTAGATGAACGAGAACTTTATTCCTTGTGTAAATGTAAGTGGTGAACTAGCATGACGAGTCTTCGTCAATATATTTGCAATGCACTGCAAGGCGAATAAATTTATGCATCTCGTAAGTTTTTTTTTTTAAATTTGATTTTTCATCGGAGATGGAAACCTGCACATGGAAACGATTTTTGTGCACATCACTAGCAGCTATTTTAATGTTTTTTTTTTTTCATTAGAGAAAACTTAATGTTATTGGAAGAAATATACTGGGAAACTAGCTGGCCAAAATATAAATGTGTAGTCGATGAAGTATTTACTAATATGACAGTGCCCTTTTTCATTTTGACAGTTACCGACAGTTTAACTCATGTCGAATAAAATGAAAAACTCTTCTGAGATGTAATTGATTTCCTTGATTGTTATTTGGTGTTTAAATACCTGCATCGTGTTGAATGAATGTAAGCATCTCTCAAGACTAAATTATTATTCGCGTTTATTCTTCAGCAAAATAATCATATTACTAACTTGAATTTGTATACTAACTTTTTAATCTCCAGCCCCTCTTCACTTTCGTAGTTTATTGCTCCATTTTTTTTTTCGTGAAATTTTTATGCTCCTGTATGTGATGGTCGTATTGCTGTGGAATTAACGAAATTTTATACCTACAAAAAATATAAGTTCTATTTGTTCACTTGCTCTTTGCTTATTGGAGACAATGATGCTGACTTGAAGCGATGTGATGTGTAGAGATATATTATTTCTTCAGACTGGAATTTCTACAAATAAAAATAGTAGCGACGTATTTTTCAATTGGCGCAAGCAGTATCGTTTATTAGAAGGCTAATAGACTGTTTGTTCTAATACTATAACCATAGTTGTAGTTCATCCAAATACGGGTACGAAAGGATTGATACATTGTGTCAGGGGGGTTAGGGGAAACGTACAGTTTAATACTGTCACCTCGGTGAGACACAATCTCTTCGATTATGTTAAGGGAATATTTATTCTCTCGTATGAATGATAGTATTAAAAACCCAAACAAATATTCTCCTAAAAGGCTTTTTCTAGACAATTTATACCTTGAAATGTTACAGAATACTGAAAACCCATTATCGTCGTGACGAATGTTCTAAGGGAATACAAGGTACATTCTTGTCAAAGGACGCAATAGAATGATACCATCTAGAAATAATATGTGACAAACAAGGAATGAAAACCTTACTTCCAGGGGAAATGCAAGCATTGTTCTAGACAGTCAAGCCCTTCTATAAATTAATGCATGTCAGTGGCGACAAAATGACAAGTGCGCTGACCCGCATGAGTAATAGAGAATGATTAATAATATTGCAATCAATTGGATACCCCCTGGAGGAATGACCGTTTAGAAATCATGAAAAATTACACGAACATTCTGATAAATATGAAGTCTGAAGAAATGAGAATGGATGATCGTCTGGAAGGCAAGATAGCGACTGACATAGATATATGAAAAATGCCTAATTAATGTTCTAGTCAATGCATGAAGGGATAATACCGTGACCTTCTGGAAAGAAAGATACTTCCTGCCCGAATATGATAGAGCAAGAGAAATATGCGTAATCTGAACAATTTAATATTCAAAGATATGCTCGAGCATGGTCCTCTAGAATTCAAAAATGGTAACTATGATAAAAACTGATAGAGAATGAAATAATTTTTCTAGTCAGCTGAAATCACTGAAGGAACGAGACTGCATTACCTCCTAGTAGGAATGATTGTGACTATCACAAGTACGCACGTATTATACATAAGGAATTTTCTAGTTATTACTTGTAGGAATGAATCAGCATGATCTTTAAGAAGACAAGATGGTGACTGCACCAGAATAATAGAGCATTATAAAATAATACGAATATTCTAGTCAGTTATATACCTGAAGTATGATGTAGCATGTTCTAAACAAGATACCAACTACTATATGAACAACAGTGTTAAAAATAATATGAATATTCTTGTCAATTAAATCTCTGAAGAATTAGAGAGCCTTCTAGAAGGAAATATGACGACTGCCCCCAGAATGATAGACCGTAAGAAAATAATACGAATATTCTAGTCAGTTAAATCCCCGATGATTGAGAGAGCATGACCATCTAGAAGGCAAGATGAATACGATAATGGTTATACATAAAATACATAAAGAATTTTCTAGTCTAAATCTGAACGAATGATAGAGAATGACCTTTCAGAAGGCAATATGGCGACTTCTTCGGAACGATATAGTGTGAGAAAATAATAAGAATGTTCTAGTCAGTGAATGAGACAGCATGACAATCTACAAGACAATATCGCTACTGTCATGTCCTAACGAATATTTTAGACCAATTGCCAGAAGGAATGATAGAGCATGACTTTCCAGAAGACAAGATGATGACTGGCCCTGAGAATGATAGGAAAGCATGAAAAAGTAATGCGAACATTCTAGTCATATCCTTGAAGAGTGTTAAATAGGTAAAATGGCGACTACCATAAGAATTATAGAGCATAGAAGTAATACGAATATTCTAGTCTTTTCAATCCCTGAGGAGTGATAGAGCATGGCCGTCCAGAAGACAAGATGACGACTGGCATCCAGAATGATAGAGCATGAAAAAGTAATACGAGTATTCTAGTCAAATCCTTGAAGAGTGATAGACTAGGCAAGATGGCGACTACCCTAAGTCTGATACAGCATAGAAATAAGAATATTCTAATCATTTAAATCCCTGATGAATGAGAGAGCATGACATCCAGAAGACAAGATGGCGACTGCCAATGCCAAACGAATATTCTAGACCAATTCCAAAAAGGAATGATAGAGCATGACCTCCCAGGCGACAAGATGGTGACTGTCCCAGAATGATTGAGCATGAAAAATTAATACGAATATTCCAGACGAGATAGCGAAGGAATGATAGATCATGTTCTTCCATAAGACAAGATGGCAGTGCCAACAAAATGGTGGCTCCCTGTGACAGCCTCGAGCTGACTCGCGAAATTTAGTCAATTTGCCGTTTTAAGCAGCCAGAGGGACAAGGCCGATTTTGGGTCAATGACCCGGTGGTTGGAGGGAAATTTGAAAAATTTTGAGGGAAAAAAGGAAAAATTTGATTCAAAATGAGCAGATTTTGAGGTAAAAACGGAAATTTTGAGGGAAAATACAAGATGGCGGCCGAGGCACCGAGCACCGAAGCCCTCAGCCCCCAAAACGAATCTACTGTTAAGTCGTTTCCGTCTCTTCAACTGCTACCATTAAGTGTAGCAAGCTGGGAAACCCTACCAATTTGTTGCCTTAGAATTTTCTCCACTATATACATATATGGAAATCTTGTAGTCTGGATTTATTCTGCTTAGAATCCACCACAAATTGGTCCTGTGTCTAAATCTTCAAGAGAGTATGTTCTTGGTTCAAATTCCCGTACATGTGTCACAAAACAGATTAGTCATTGGCTCTAATTTGCAATTAATCATTTTTCGAAAGTATCCTATAGTTTGGAGATTTGCACAAAGTCTCGAACTTTAGATTTAGGGTTACGGGGGTCCTTCGTCTTCCTTTTTGTGTAAACAATACGAAGCAACGACTTGCATTTATCATCTTCTGGTTTCATGAGTGTGATAGAGAGAACAGTCGATTATACTCACAAACTAGTTTTGGCAAAATTTTAAGCCATTTATATGTAATTTTAGCTGTGAAGTGCATCTCACTTATTACATCGTAGATTTCTGTTAAACCTTTCAACTATGGAAGCTTTGAAAATGATGTATGTGGAATAATGGTTTATGTTATAATTCTTCGTTAGATGCTTGCATGTAGCATTATAAAAGTTTTTAACGAAGTCGGTTTGGAGGTTGGTTGGAACATGACCTTCGTACAAAATGTCTTCTAGAGCCTTTGTGACATCATTTGCATTTTTTCGACTGGACTGGCCTCTCTCAGGCATATTTGCTATACACATCAGTGACCTACAACATTATATTCGAATGAGTTGTTCACTCTAGCATATGGAATTATCTCAATGAGGCTAACTTGGAATAGATAATTCATTGACAGTGTTTTGTTTGTGCGATGAAGGTAGTTGCATCTAACTACTGTACATAGTTCCCGTGCTATTCCCAGACAACTCATAGTATATAGCTTAATTATGGAAATTATATCTTTGGTGTGTGATTAATTCCCAGCTCTGTGTGAAGAAACCAAAAGCCTCCACTGATCACCAAGATCGTTTGTATTGTCCCAGAATACCTAGTCGAATTTCTTGCTATCTTTCAACTTCTTAAAGCCATCACCAGTCTCCACTGCTCGTTCACTGAAGAGATCTGCGAGAACGTAAATTATTTCATGATCTTCATCTTTATAAACACCACTTACAAGGTCGTTGTTATGGTAATGTACATATGTGACTATGAGCAAGTTTTTCTATTCCTGCAAATCGGCTTTGGTGTAATCTTTAAGATCCTTGAAGAACAATAGTTCGTATAGACCTGGGGTCCCATTTGTTGCACAATCTTCTACTTTTATTACATCACCAGGCACCTAGAAACCATTTGTCATTATTTATATGCACACCATATGTTGTGTCATTGTAACATGATGTGTGCGATGTAGGGTACCTATGAATCGGAGCATTAGTTTTTAGTCCTCTCCATTGTGATTTTATCTAGTGAGCCATGTCCACGTCCAATACTTCTTCATGGATGCCAACTATATCCTCATCATCAAGTTTTACACTTATTCGTACTTCCATTATCGACTTTTCTATTCTTGTTACCATCTCTGACGTCTGTCTTTTCAACTACTGGAGCTTCTTCAGGTTTTCTCAATAGAGCAAGGCATTTGAAGATTGGCCTAAAAATTTATTCGTTTATTTGTGCCTTCAAAGGTCTAGATCTTTTAGCAAGCAAATACTTCGAGCGATACTCTATCGCACGGTGTAATTTACTCGTGATGTCCTAGATTGTTCTAACGAAAACAGCACCAGCTGCTGACTTTTATGTTTGCATTTATGAAATACCTCTTAAAATATGCTTAATCAATCCATCGACTAGCTCCATTAGTTTTTCTATATCAGTCTTGGTAGCTAACCAAGGAACGCAGTTATTGACTTTGTATATAATTGCACTCTCTTGATTATCCAAAGTTCGCTCTGCTACATATCGATCTGTCGATAAACTCACATTGTACCCCATTGAAATGTTTGTTTATTGTTATCATGTGGCGAACAATCTCAATTATCACAATTTCCATCTTCACTCCCAACGGTGAAATGTAGTTTCGAGCCAATTTGTTTTATTCTTACAGTAACCTAAAGACTGCTGTATGTTCCTCACTTTGTGATTCTGAGTGAACAATTTCGTATTTGCATCCTGTAGGTATTTGGGTTCTCCAACATTTTGAATTACTCTTCCACAAGACCCATCATTCCTTATTACAATGCCGCCACCATCGTCGTCTTTTCCATAGTGTTGCTTCAGTCTGCTCTCGCTGAACTTCGATACGCTGTAACTAATTCTCGACGATCGACAATAAACTGATCGAATCCTCGTCGATAACTTCTATAATATAGTGGCCAGTCTTTCGCCAACACTAAAAATTCAAACTTGTATTTTCAGCACAAAGAATACATGCCTTTGAGAGTAGCAATAGTCATGTCTGCACTAACATAATCGCCATACACATGATGCGAATTCATATCATCTATTTAAAATAACATCAATAAAATTCGGTGTAGCGAACCCATTGTTTGGTTATGCTTGAATATGTCTCGCACACGCACATGCAGTCCACGCCTGCATGTCGTCCCACGCAAAAATGCACTTGAACATGTCTGTTTCTTGCAAGCAATGTCATCAAATACAAAAACCGAGTTCGGCTTAGCTTTGCTCGGTGGCACAACTTGTTTGTTGTAACTGCATGGAAAATAACCAATATCATCTATAGCATGTAGAACACAAGCCAGTTGTTGGTACTCTGGCTAATGAAGTGATTTCGAGTATAGGTAAACAATTTCGAACCAAAGTACATTATGTTCTTCGAGTAAACTATGAAGTGTACATATCTTGTATACTCCTGAAGGACCCACAGTAATACATGTAATGGTGTTAGGCAACAGGATACCATGACGTGATACATCAGCTTCTGATACATGTACAAAAAGTGTAACAGTCTGTTTGATGATCTCCATTGTACTGAAAGAAAAGTCTATAAAGGTAGGGTATTTATGCTTAATTTCTCAGTTATGTGTTATGCCTCGAAGAAGTAACATCTATGTTGTTCAAGGCATCATAACACTCTTATCAATAGTGTCCAATTTGAGCTACATATTACTGTAGATAAGTTATGTGGTCCAGGGACAAAGTTGAAGAAGATGTTGGCAAATAGTGACAGTGGTATCAATACACTGGATCAAGCTTGCAAGTGGCAGGATGATGCATATTCCCAATATAAATACTTAAAATCTATGCTCGAAGCCAATAATTTACTAGCATACAGGGCTGACGAAATTCGCAAAGTACCAGATACACGACTCAGAGAAAATATAGCTGCATGGGGTGTTTCCAACATAATGAAAGGCGAGGTTATTAAAGGAATAGATTTGCAGCCAAATGAAAGGATGATACAAAATCCCGAATAAGGTGCAAGAGAAGATTAAAAAAATAAGCATGGGTAAGAAGAAACTATCATCTGGTATTATCTCTACATTTCGTCTTAAAGTAGGATATTTGAGCAAGACCGTAGATAAGGCACCTGATAAGTTCTTACCCTTCCTCCTACCTGCCCTTAGGGGTCTTTGCAGTCTGATTAGTGCTAAAAGTGGCATAGTATATGGAGTTAAATCCCAGATCAAATGAACGATAAGAGTTGTATGACATTCATCATCACAACGCTAACATGAAAGCCATTGCAGTGGCGACAAAAACAGGCTAGGTCTTTATCTGCGTCCATATCCTGTAGGTGGAGAAAGAGTAGAGCGATGTAGTGGGAAAAGATCTTAAGGTTCCTGCCTAGAAGACAACTTACGAAAACTCACATACAATTTTACGCACACAAACTAAAATTACCAAACTTCTTGGGTCTGTATATGCGTAATAAATTACCATCAAAACCCAACCAAAAATAGTGTTCTATTATTAGCCTGGATACTAGTAAATGCCCTGGAACACACTGAGTTGCTTACAAAAAGTATTGAAGAATAACTGAATATTACGACAGTTTTGGAAATGTGCGATCTCCACTTGAACTATGCAATTACCTCAGAAACACTATACTGACTTACAACTATGAAAAGAGCAAACTCCAAACACCTGGAACTGTGGTTATTTATGTCTTTGGTTTCTTATTCATCCAAGCGAATGAATGCATAAACCACAATATGGAAACCAACAGTCATGTCTATTGCACTTACCTTAACAGGGTGTAGCTTGGTGCTGTGTGCCATACATTTTGCTTCGTTGGATTGTAAAGTAGAATGGCATATCGGATTAATTAATTTTCAAACATACAATGCTAAACCAAATATTAACGAAAAAAATTGGGTATTATATATCACGAGAAGTGATGAGAGCATAGTAAAGGAATTGCTGCCTATTGGTTCTTATGAAATTGACGATATTGCAATGTACATCGGAGACATACTGCCCAATGCTGGGGTTTCAACAAAATGTCAACAATGATGGGATAATCTATGAATCGTCACAACCCGTAATCATGTTGCCAATTATTGTTTCATGTATAAATTGTTATTTGGCAAGTTGTATGTACCTCAACAGTAAATCTAACACCGTACATGAGTATTCACATATGGTTCCTCCAGGATTTAAACTAATCGTAGTACCTCAAAGCATAATTTACATATTGGTTGCCGAGAAGAATGCACATGAACTTGTCGTATCGATTGTGGACTATATCAGAGAATTGGTGAACTTTCGAAACGAAGAAATCACTTTGAGACTACACTTAAAACGATGGAAATGAGATTTATGCCAAATAAAAGCAAAAAAATACAGTGCAGCAGGAGGCAAGCATTCAGGACACAGAACATCATCAAGCAGCTAACACCTGATAGTGACCAATTTCTTCGTAGTCTTGGATATATATCGTTCAGCATGGAAGATTATATAAACAAAGACGAACCTGTGTTTTTTAAGAGACCGTACAAACATGGAGCTTCATCCATGCCAACCTTTCCTAAGTGGACCATACCATATGATCTACCATCAGAAGTTCTAATCGCTGTACAACACCAATACATCTGTACTCTACCGTGTCAGTCCTTCCTGAGAATTAGAGGGAATTTTAAAAAAGGAGATAGCAATGTTCCAGCATCGACAAAATATCAAGCAATGGTATTCTGCACCTTATCGAATGTACCACTTACCTGCTTAAAGGAGTAGAGGTATACCAGACAAGAGACATAGGCATAAAAACTTTAATAAAAAACTGCCTTTCGCTTATGCCGAATGAACTCTCTGCAGCCAAAAGGGCTGGTTGGGGATTCAAAGAAGATTATAAAGTTCCACTTATGTAGGAGGCAAGTTTCAATCACGTATACAACTATCGATGTTGCTGGTCTTTGCCGAAAATTGCAAGCATGTCATCATTAATTCGTAAAAAGATATGTTACATCTCCCATCCAACGCACACTTTAATGCCATTGCCAGCACAGGGGAGGACCCAGAAGTTGTCGAGTTGACACTACAAATGATCGAATGGATGTTGTCCCATGTTCAGTTTAACACTGACGAGCATGTCAATATGGTAAAGAATGTTGACGATGGAAAAGATATTGATGTCGCATACCGATCGTGGAGCCTCGAGACTTACCCAGGCCTTCCTGCAAGCCAACACATCAACTGGATGGTAAAGTCCAGCTTTGCTACAGAAACCGAGGTACATCATAATCGGACTTCAGACAGGGAGACTGCTTAGTTCTGAAGTGAACTGCTCTCAGTTCGATGCTTGCCAGATACGAAATGTGAAAATATTTTTGAACAGTGAAAGTTATCTGTATGTTGACATGAACACAGACTTTAGAAAATTGAAGATTCCTGCTCGCATACCAAATGTATTGCCAGTTCCAGCAAGCCTACTATGGTCACACCCAGTAATCGATAATCAGTCCTAAATCTTTCACAAGACTAAAGCCCCACTGATGGTTTTCTATGTGAGTAAACAAGATGAGAAAATCATTTCGAATATAATTGACTGCAGAATCGAAATCACGACTCTTGCAAGTATACCTCCAAATATATATACTTTCTATCAGATACTGCATGACTGTCTTGCCTCTTACAACTGTCGTGACAAGATTGTGAAAATCCTGTCTTAAATACTGTGCAAATAACATAAAAAATGGATCATTCGGTGATAATGGGTTAGCAGCATTCGAACATAACCTGTGACAAGATGTACTGTATTCAGGGCTTCAATAGCCTAGATGGCTTCGTGCTTAAAGATATTGACGTAACTTATGAAAGTGACAGTGGGACTAGAATACAATCCTTCCGTCCCTTGTACTCATGGCAACTACTAGTCGATAAGAGCAAAATAACCAATGAATGGTTGACAAAGTACTATCATAGACTTGACTGGGACGAAGGTAAAACTGTATGCTCAAGTAAGAAATGTGCTCTGCAGTCTTCTAATGCAGTATACAGGTCTATGTAGCAGGACCTGAACAGTAGAAATGTTTGTCCGAATTACTCAAGGTAGACATATAAATTGTGGATGTTCAAGCCGAATATGGATGTCTGTCACTTTGTAAGCTCGTCAGAATGTATGGTGAATGACGACACATGTGCGATAAATGTTAATGTGAATGGGCCTGTGCATCACGGAACACTTAACTGCTGCGAAAATGATACACTGCAACCTTCGAGAAGAATACTTCACTCTACGAGTAGAAAAGGCTACCTCAAGTGTATAAATATAAGCTGATACATGACCTGAAGGAACATTTGTATGTCAGACAACATCTCATTATACTGAGAGGAATGTTCCAGTAACTGATTCTTCCTTCTTTGATTTATCAATAAACTAACATGCAGTAATCAACGCCCACAACTTTAACGGCGAAAAATATTTTATGTGAATAATCTTGATGAACCAGCAGCTGCAAATAAGACAAACGACATACCTTTGTGACAGTGTCAACTTGACATCAGCGGCAGTTAACGTTTCTGGTTACGACGCAGTATTTTTCCCGAGTGGAAATTTCCATGGACATACTTTCGCCTAGTGCATAACTATAGTTAATGGAGGTTACCTGGTAGTTGTGTGCGATGGCATGGATTCCCATGATGTATTGTGAACAGACTTGAAATGTTACGTTAAACTTTTATAACTCCGCACCGCACCTTCACAAATTCCGACGTCCGTCCTGGTTGCCGGCCAGTAGAAAATAGACGCGTGTGCTGTTGGAGTGAGCTGTGACGTCGGTAGAGAGGGGAAATGGCGAGACAGCAGAGGGAGGAACATTTGTGGTGATATTTCAGAATTTGGAAGAAGCTTCTGGTCGCTTAAGCACCAATCATCGATGCGCCACGTGTTTTGTTCAACAGACTTTCGTTCAAACCAAGATCCCACCACCATTTTGAGAAAGTAGGGGAATGAGAGTTTCAACTATAAATGACCGGATTTTTGCTGGGTTCGGCAGACAGGCTTGGGGATTAACGCTGCTTAAGTTAAGTATTGAGGTTGTAGCCCTAGTATGGCTAGCAGGTTAGGCTTAGCTGTTGGCGTATTTA
>PNEQ01090941.1:75047-109221 GCA_003012365.1 Medauroidea extradentata
CTGAGTAAAAATTGCGTAGGTACCTTCCTAGTTCTATGCCATGTTGTTGGCCATAGGAGGTTACGTTCTGAAATACATTGTTGCGTATGTAAGATATTTTGAAATGTAACTTTGGTAATCATTTTCTTATAGATTTATGTTCGGATTTCTTAGGGAGGTTAAATGTTTGCGGTTTTATGGAACCTTGGAAATTTCAGTTCTTTGTATCTTCAGTATCTGGAAGATTATATTTATACTGTACCTTAATATTTATTGTGAAAATATATTCAGTACGAATTGGTTATAATTTATTTTTCTTGGGGACTAGATTCATAAATGTCTTTAATGCTTGTTAAACGTTAACTTGTTTGGCTTGTGAGTTTCTAAACATTCTTGATATTAGAATTGTTACCTGATAAAGGTTAGGGGTCAGAAAATTTACGTGGTTTCGTCACGATGCCAAATGTAGGCATAGTATATGTTTAATATATATATATATATATATATAAAGATTGAAAATCGAGGGTCGTGGTTTTGTATTCTAGACCTGTGTGATTTTCATATATTTTTGTATCTTCAGTATCTGGAAGGTTATATTTATAATGTACCTGAATATCAAATATTTATTGTGAAAACTTTGTATAGCAATTTTGCATTATTTAGAAAAAAAGAGAGAGAGAATATTAAATAAATATTTAATATAATCATTTGATCTTTTCTGTTCTAACAACATGTTATTTATAATTCTGAAGTTAGGAACACATACCAGAAAGGTTCATCAAAAGATCTAGCTTTGTTTAAACTTCTTAGGTCATTATTAGTTTAATAGTGTGGAGAACTAAGGAAAAGACCAGGGGAGTGGTGTTATGTCCAGTGTTACTGCTGTCGCTTTTCTGTGACCATGGTTTGGTCACAGAAGGGTCTCAGTTGTCTCACCTTGCTGGAGAAAAAATTTGATTTTACTGGAACAGAGCTTCCGACACCACTGCAGCAAATCGAACTATTTGAAAGGAACAACCCTGGTGTAACAGTAAAAGTGTACGTGCTGACTGCAAAGCTGAAGGTGATGTCAATACATGTGACAGCAGAAGAAAGGCTAGAATATTTAGATCTGTTGTTGCTGAAAGATGAGGAGAAGTGTATTTCACATTATTGTTATATTAGGAATTTTTCGAGACTAGTACGGTTCACGTATTTAAAGTATGTTTCATAAATGTTGTTGATAATTAATGGAAATCTGGACTTATACGGTAATAGTGCCTTGAAATGCACAACTCCAAATGTAAACCATAATAATTGCAAGGGGTCATATATGTTTTTTTGTGTAGTAGTATGTAGATAATGTATTATAAATAAAGTTAATTTTTTTTTAAATGTGTGAGTTTTTACTATGTGTGTTCTATAAAGTACTGTAGTTAAATTCTGAACAAATATATTACATTAAGTGTGTAGAACAGCAGAGTCATGATAGAACAATAAAACTTGCATGGATACTCGTATTGGGATACAATATCGCATATCTAAGTAGAGGAAAAGCCAAATCTGTGTGTGTGCAATGCTGAAGGTAAGGAAATGAGTTTAGATCTGACAAACTCTGACAGGAACATCGCTGAGTAACGGTCGAGATTAAAATGAAAAGAGGGGAGGGTGGTAGGTAATGTGGAAGGGGAGGGGGCAGGTTTGAGGGATGAGAAGGGAGTGATGTGGGTGTCGGTAGTAGGTAAACGAAGTGTGGGAAGGAGTATGGCGGTAGTTTGTGGGGTGGTGAGGGGTGGAAGAAAAGGGGGGCATAATATATGTCTGTAAAAAGAGGTGGGGGGAGTCAGTTTGTCGATGGAGCTCGTCCAGGTAAAGAGGTGACCATCATTTATTTTAAATTTAAATAAAATTAAAAAGATATATTTTTAGTCAATTGTATTTATTAGATATGTGCGGTGTTTGGATGGAATGCGAAATCGAAAAATTTTCAGAGGACTCTGAAGAAACCTCAATATGGCTGTCGGAAACAATATGGCGGCCTGAAACAAGACGACGGTAGTATGTTTTACATTTTTCGTACTTTTATAAATTATTTATAACTACTCATTTTTTAAATTTTTTATAATTGTTAGAATTTTGAAATAATTTGAATTTTTTTTTTTAATTTTTTCGAAATTTTCGAAAATATTGGAAATTTGACCTCTGGAGACCTTGATGTAAAGGTTAAGGTCAATGTTAAAGGTCATAGTCATCCAACATGGCGGCCAGGGCCGTGACATCACAACATGGTGGGTGGCACCACTTACCTGCATGGCACCACACAGCAGCTCCAGCATCAAAAGGAACAAAAACATACTGCTGTGGTCATTTAGGATAGTACAACGCAGCGTATCAATTCGGTGTTCTCCAAACAACCCTACAGAAAAAAGTAAAGCAATTTAAAGAGAATCCTGAAGTGAACTTGGAAATATTTTAGTCACAAAAACTTTTTTTACGAACTCAGAAGACTTGGAAATAACGAAAATTAGTGCTTTAACTTGCCAAGAAATCACAAGAAACATCATTTTTGTCTCGTGTAAATAAGCCTGAAGTGCTGATTTTGCCTTCCAAGAGGAAACTGGAAAGCTTCCGTGCTAAAAGTAAAGCTCTCATAAAGATACAAAAGAATAAAGCAAGCAGCACTGAAAAAATTTAATGTAAATACAAGTTCGAGAGTTGGAAAACAAAGAAAATAACCAACAGCAATGAAGGTGATGTGGAATGCTTGTATTTTGATGATCTGTAATCACAATCCTCACCTGAAGGATGGATGTCGTGTATCTTGAAGTCGATGAACATACAATGGTTTTGTGCTCGCATCGATGACGGTGGTGGAGAATAACTTACGTGTATTTATTGCTAAAAATATACTTTCCAAGCAGTACTCTTTCTTGTCCCATAACGAACAAGTGTACTACCTAAGGAAAAAAAACTGTCATTATATATTTTATGTGACATTTCCATTACGTTGTATTCTAAGAGTATACATAATTATACAAAAATTAAATCGGCTTCTAGAAATAATTATTTTAAGCTCTAGTGTTTCAAGCATTGACAACTTTGTTATTCCTTTCCCCATGCCACTATGTGAAGTACATGTGACAAATCTATAGAGAAATAAGTTAACACGACATTTTTGCACAAAAATTTCTCGCGTATTACGAAACATTTTGATAATAAGGAATCGTCATTTAATCAGCTTATTGAAGATTTTATGTGTGCCACAAATTATGTGCAAATTTTGACATGTGTGTCATTTAAATTAAAATAAATTAACTTTAACGTTAATATTTTTTTCAAATAAAGCCCTCATGTATTAGTTGTAACAATAATATTTGAGACTGGATTCAGTTTCTTGGACGTTCTCCATTCCATTTGCAATGGAGTACGTCCAAGAAACTGAATCCAGTCATGCACTCCCATTGCATAGTTATTCCAAAGATCATAAATAATATTTGACATTTACGTATCATAATTAAGTTAACATATTGCTGGGTGTATGGTACAATTCCTCGATAGTCAAGTGGGTAACTTGTACATAAACAATTTAAGTTTTAAGGCGGCACTTGTGTGGCAAAATTGTGCGTTTATACATTTGGCTCTCACCACGTAGTAAACAGTCCAAATTTGTCAAGGTAGTATATTGATACAGAACTGAGCCAATAGAAGACACATTAGCTTCCTAAATCTCTCAAAGATATGATTGATACCTGACCACGCAGCTTACAACAAATGGCAATTATATCTATAAAGTTTCTCGATTTGTGAAAGGGTATCAACATCTACTCAGAACACATCCAACACATTTGCCTACCTTCGGACTGAAAACCCGTTCCCTAAAAAATCGAACCGAATTGCCTTTTCCGTCCATCATAATACGACAATTTGTGACTCGGATAGAAATAACACAGTCAAACGTTATAGCCAAAATAAAAAAAAAAACTTAGTAAATTTTAACGACATATTCAAGTATGTCATATAACTGTCAGTGTATTCAGACAGGCTTGAATAGGTTTCTCAGTATTCTAAGGGGTAAAATAATAACAATAAATAAAAAACATCATGATAGCATTTTTGTCACAATGGTTAATACTGGAAACTCCTGTCAGTGTAATGAACGTCACATTATACTTTCCTATCACTGAGCACTCGGTTATTCCACCTGACAGTGTGTTTGGCAAACTCTAACCACAACTCACAGCAAAAAGTATTTTTAATACCATACAAAAGTGTATTCAAATTACTTCATATGCTGTTTATGTATTGAACATAAAGACTCAGTCGCTTCCAACACCAATAATTCAGACGTATTTGAAAATCTACATAACTGTTAAAACCTGATTTTCGTTCAATTTGGACTAGGCCGAGTTAAGACTAATGAAATCTGTAAGTTAAATATGAGATGTTTTGCTCTGCCAGTGTGAAATGAATACTCGTTAATTATGCTGGTATATTCATTTTAATAACGAGCTAGGCTTGCATGACACTTTTTATCGTTACACAAAAACAGTAAATTAACTTTTTACATTATAATCAAATAACACAAAATTTTCGCAGCATAATATTTATATTTCAAACTAAGTGGAATCTGAATACTCTATGGAAAACGAGGTATATGTAAAGTATGTATATAGTATTAAAAATCGTAACATAATTTACACCAAATGTTGCATTTTATAAATTACATATTTTCATTTTGCTAACAAATAGTGTCTAACAAAATATACCAAATTGTACAAGCCGAACGTTGGTTACAATAGGAAGAACCGTGATCTATCTATCTCGCCTGTTTACAATTGACATTCTCTCATCTTTAGGCCCTGCGTCACTCAAGGTTGCAGGTCAAAAGGTCAGGCTGGGTTCAGTATTGACTCAGATCGTTGCCGGCTCACTGTCCAGAATGGCTATTTCTGTTCCTGTCAGGCGGTGGGTGGCTTGTTTCGTCCAACATATTTGCTTAGTGGGTTGACTAAATGACCCGACACAAAATTAAATTTTACTTATAAACCTTTAAAAATTTGAAAACATATTTAACCAATTTTCAATACATATGTAAATGGACCCCTTGCATGAAATTTTTAATACGTTGAAATGTATGCCATATTGTTAACAATAAGAAATATGAAGATACCAAAAATAATTTTCCTTCTCAACACTATAGTTTAGGAATGGGAAGCAAGCAAAGTTCGGAGAAGCTGCAGGCAACCGAAAACATATTTTGATTGGTCCACGTCACAAGCTATAATGGCCAGCACTTGTCATACAAAGACTTAAGCTAGCATGATACTTAGTGGTTTAAGTTAAGCGTATTGGTTACGGAACTTGGCTACCGTTTTTAAGGATCCGGGTTCAAAACCCACGTACGTTGCGTACTTTTTAAAATAATAGTATTCGATAGTTTTACAAGCGTCTGATAGAAAAATGTTTTATTAAATTTTGTAAACCATCTATTTTCCATTTTCGCAACCATATTAATTCGATGTCTGAAATGGCATATTTGCGCGGAAGAAGCAGCGATTTAAATTGAATGCTAAACACGAACGTGATAGGTTATCCAGTAGGATAGTGTACCTACATGAAAATTACGGGTCATATATGGTTAAGCTGGCATTTAGGCTAAATGTGTTTATTTTGTGCATGTTCAATCACTCGATACTTCACTTATTACGTACTAATGAACACGTCATTAGTGGTAAATAGTAAAGCAGTGGGCTTATGCTACACTGTTATTCAACATGTATAACAGTTTTTTTTGCGGTACGCTAAACCAAAATCACACAATAGCCCATAAGTATTCTTTGCTGTATAAATTAATATATTGCATATGAACCTTACATCCGTAAAGAAATACAAAATACTGTTGATTATACAAGATATTAAATTTCGATAAAGAATCGATGGTTCCATGCAAAATCTGAGAAGCAGTATTATACTTACTCGAAAGATTTTTGAACTCTCTTAAGTTTTCCGCTATCAGGCCAGAGAGTAACCGCTGCATCCTCGTGGACGACACTTGGTGTGGTTCTATTTTAAAGTAAATATATGGGTATTAAATAATTAAATATAGTAATGGTTTGCGTCAGTAAACAGGTTTATTTAATGTATTAATGCATGTTACAGTGCTCCGATATTGTGCGATATAACAATGTGCGTAACACTAAACTTTTATAAAACCTCCGACTAGATTACCTTGGAAATATACATGTTATGATTGACTACATACGTATAACCAAACGAACCACCGTAACAGACTTAAAAATGTTTTTTTTTTTTTGACCAAGCGTAGTCTGGCATTCCGCCGGAGTGTGACAGCAGTCAGCTAGCTTACCAAGGCTCCGTGTGTACTATGGCTTGTGACGTCACTGCACGTTTCCGCAGGCGTTTTAATAGCGCAAACTTTAAGTAGCCGTAGTTACCTCAAATCTACTTGAAATTTAAAAATTTCAACACACGTCGATTTCTTTTTATATGCACGTAATATGGATGTTCTCGTTGAAATTCACTTGAGGGGTACATTGCAGCGTATATTCGTGACTAAAAATATCGTTTATACTTTCATATAAGGTTGTTACTAATACATAAATACAGCGTTTATAGCCATGGCACGACTCTACTATCCCCAGTTAAATAAAACATTGTTGCTGTTTGACTTCTGCAATTGAAAGTATTTATGTGCCAATCATAGAGAAGTACATGTAGGAAGTTATTGTTCGTGTAGTCGACCAGGATGATAAACTGATTAATTTCAGAAACAAAGAAATTACATTTCACTTGCATTTGAAGAAAGATGGGCTTGAAAAAAAAGGTTATAAAATCAAGTCTCTCCACCGAGCCAAAGGTCAGTTTGTCGCAAGCATCCATCGCATAAAAACGTAAAAAAAAATCGTGTTCGTGAAGAGTATAGACTTCAAAGTCAAGAAGAACGGAAGCAGAAATACTGAATATGGACGAGCCCATTAGTTACGAGGATTCCATTACAAAGACTGAATTACATGCTTATTCGCCATACCTGCCTGGACCATACAAACTGACATCTGAGGTTCGAGTAACAGTGCAAAACCAAGACATCTATACTTTACTATGGAACTCATACTTGTGATTCCATGGCTCTATAACAAAGGCTGGAAATGCTATACCTGTAACCACAAAGATAATTGGACGTAGTTATGCAAAAGGGAACCAAGTGGTATTAAAAACAGTGGTAGTTGGTTGCCTATTGTATAACTATGTCCAATTAGAAATGGAGTACTTCACATGATTAATAAAATAGCTTATGAACTGAATGGTGTAGAGATTGATCAGACAGTAGATGTAGGTATTATTGCTACTGTGAAGAACTACCTGTATCTAATCTACAATCAACTACCCGCACCCAAAATGGCTGAATGGGGAATCGAACCAAATTATAAAGTTCCTGTGTACGAAGATGGAAGATTTGAAATTAGTGTACATCTTTCCCCGCTGCTAGTATCCGCCGATAATTATATACATATAATAGTGAATTCTAAACAAGAGTTGGCCATAATTTTAGTCAATACTTAGACAAATGCTTTACTGGATACTGCAGAAAACCCTGAGGTCGTGACACTCTCTATACATTCGAAAGCGTGGTTGCTGCCGCATGTCTAAGTAAAGATGGAAGAGAGAATAAAACTACTTATGTTTGTCGAGAAAGGAAGGAACGCATATGTCGCTTTCCGCTCGTGGAGTTTGGAAACTTGTCCAGTACTTACGCAGTCTCAAAATGTAAATTGAAATGTCAAAACATATTTTGCAGCAGAAAAACCATGCTACATAATTATAGCATTTAAGGCTAGACGACAGACTACTGCTAGTGCAAATCGCTCAATGTTGGATCATATCAAGTTAAAGAATGCCAGTGCTTATTTGAACTCTGAAAGTATTCCATACGTGGACCTCAACACAAATTTCAGTAATGGTTATTTTATGTTGGCATACCAACTGTTTGCTGATTTCCAGAAATCATACTATGCCCACGAAGCATCGACTACACTCGAATCAGATGGTTTTATGAACAATGCTCCGCTAATTGTATTTGAAGTAAGTAAACAAGGCGATCGAATAAACACTGGTGTAATAGACTGTCGCATTGTAATACCAGCAGCAGAGAATATACCTGACAGTACACAGGCCTTCGCTCACATTATCCACCACCATTTGGAATCCTACAATACAAGGGATAAAGTGGTCAAAATACTAACATAAGCTCAGTTAGATCTTGGCCACAATCACATTCGCAAACATCCAGGGCTTCCAGTCTCATCGTGGATTTATTCTTAAAGAGGTTAGCATAGCCTACCATGATGGAAAAGTGACAACACATAGTTTCCTGCCACCTCTCACTTAGAATTGCTGGATAAAAAAGTTAATGCACCAATAGATGGCTTAAAAAATATTATCATGGACTACACTGCGAAGACGGACAGGAAGATTGTGAGAAACTTAAAGTTGTTATAACTGAAATTATAGATGATAAAGAAGTCGTCTTTGTTGCTGGGGTCGAGCAGAAAAAAATGGCATATCATATATTGTAATGAAAATGAAAACATTATCGACTTGCGAAATACATACAACTCAACGACGCTTCGCTACTTGAACGCAAAGTTCCACAAGCCTGCTGGTCTTCCTGATCGTCTCGAGTTTTCCAATGGACTTGAACACCTTCTGTACGTCAACGACGAAGATGTGTTCACTGTGGCGCCTTTTTCCTGCAACTTTATCGACTATTCAGTTTTGAATCGCCAACCAGACAGCTAGCTATCATCCACAATTGAAGAGCTCATTATTCAAGCTAAAGGGGAGATGGTCATCCGACGAAACAGCGAGAGTTGTATATTCTATTAACTAAGACGTAGCGACGAAGAAGTTATTCGCTGGGTGGAAAGTTGCAGTGGCTGGACTCACACTACAATTTTGAAGAAAGGGAAGGTTCATTGGTGGTCTCCATGCACGCATTTGATGTGTGAAGTGTGTTTGTCATAGCCAACTTAAAACTCTTTATAGTTTTCTCATCGTCATGTACGAGTGGCCTGAGTCGTCGCACGGAGCCGAAAGTTATCTATTTTCATGTATCAAACAAGAGGTTTACAAGAAGCTTAGAGAAGTAGAAGCTTGCAACAATTACGCCTTTAGTGACTCTGAAGACTCCAGTGATGTTCAAGACTATAAACTGGTTCTACGACCTGACCCTACCAAGGAGGAAGCTATAGCTAGCCCGATTTTCGAACCCTGGGTCAGTAACTATGACTACGTGGTCCCTAGCAAACAGTGCGTACTTTATGAAATTGAATTTCAAAGTGAAGAGGACAATGGTGATATCTTGAACAGGACTATTTTCAAATGTGTAGAGATGGCAACCATTTCCGTGTAACATTTAACCCCTTTTCAACAAGGTTTACCAGCAGTGTTACAGCTTGTTTTGCATGTGAAAGTGATAAATGTGCAGTTCATTTGTGCAAACAATTTTTTCCCACTACCACTAACTCTGGATCAATTGAATCAAGAATTTGCAAAATGTACCAAGTCCTTTTTTTTTTTATATATAAAATTCAGATTATACGAGATTTCTACTTCTCAAAGCCTTTTATTGGCTGTCAGCAACAAAAGAAACCAAGTCCTACACAAGAAATACATTAAATTAACTGGTAAATATATGTGGAACTTGCAAAAGGTACCAAGTACTGAACTTAGTACCTGTTGTTAATAACAAATTATATGGATATTGCAAGGGCATTGTGATTCTCCACTTTAAACAGTGCTGTTACTACCAGTTCGTTTACAAATCCGATGTGAAAGGTGTTGTTGAAGTACATGAATAGCTTCATACCTTTAATCTTTAGCTCCCAGGACAGCTGAGACCCGTTGTAATGCTTACAGAAATGGAACTGTACTAATTAAAAAATCAAAACTTGAAAACATTCGCGGTATGTTGCAGTTTATGATGAGGCGGTCACATTCTACAACAATATACTGCATAGGCCTGCCACAGACTAATAGACATGTCCATGAATGTGTCAACGGTGCATTATTTTATTTATGACCTACATCATTGTCTTTGAAGAATCTGTTTCCGTGTTGTTCAGTAGTTTTTTCGTTAGCATACACCAAGGTTCCAATAATCTATACCAAGTGCATTATGCTTTCTCTGATAGTGTAATACATAACATTGCTTTATGGGTATAAAGTTCAAGGTGGTGATACTGCAACATACATTGTCATGTACCGTATTATTAGTTTCTCACTAGAATATGTCAATATGGCACTAATATCTATTCAAGACGATATGTTGTTTGTGCTAGTGTCAGAATGAACGTTACTTAATTTGCAAAAGGTACCAAGTCCACAAACTTCATTAGTTTATGAAACATAAAAACAAAAGCTTATCTACGTGACTTGGATTCATATTATTCCACACACACTATACTTTCAAGTGATCCATTATTGATAACCTGTTTCATTTCCAGATCCACAATGATAAGTTTTTTGTTGTTTCCCAACAATATGCTCGCATGGACTTGGAAATTTTTGCAAATTCCTTATTCAATTGAAATCAGGTGTTGAGATGTCCGAATGTATTGTTTTGGATAAATGTGATGGACTGCAACAAACATATCTGCAAAAATATCTACACATATGCAATGTGTTAAGGTTGGTAGTGCTTCTCATTTGTGTCCTGTGAATAAAGAAAAACTGTTGCAAGAAATTAAATTCACACCGACAATTTTTTTCTGACGAGTTATTACAAAAGAGTAGTAAAAGTAAATATATGTCAGTGAAATTATCAGTCAAAATGGAAGAGGCAATTCATAATGACGAGTCTGCAAGTGAAAACGAATCTGAAATTTCTGAAAGTTTAATATGTTACATCAAGTGTCATTTCACTCGTCTGTGCACGATAATATTGGATGTTTTGATAGTCAGTAACTTTTCCACGTAGAAGATGACCTGCCCAGACACTTTCAGAATTGTAAATAATATAAATATTTATTGTATTTATTTGAATAATTTTCAATAAATTATTATATTTTTGAAATCTTAACATTGTTTTCGCGAGACACTATTTCATTTGCCTGTCATAACTTTTATTCGTAAATAGCATCAGATGCAACATTCAATGTACATGCAATAAATATTTACATAGCACACTATCTGCAAAGTATTACTTTATAAAAAAGTTATAATATTATTAAAATTGAAATAATTATGAATGAATAATATGATTGTTGTGACAGCTCTGTGTATCACACATTAAGGTCTCGCAATTTTTGTAGTAGCTCAGATGTCGAGGTGCTTGCCAAAGGGATCGTCACTTCACTCTAGCAATGAGCTATTTTAGTGTCAATAAAAGTGACTGTACCATATACTAGCCCGAGTACAGCTGATTTTGATGTTGGCGGCTGCTCCTTAGCCTGAAGCATGTGTCCAAATGATTCAATTGCCCGCTTTGAGGTTTCATGCATGCATTTATTTGAATCATATAAAATGAACCAATAGCCCGCTTTGAGGTTCCATGTGCACATTAGTTGAAACGTACACAATGATTCAGTTGCCCGCTTTAACTATTCGTAGGAGGGAAATAGTAAATACTATTTAATATATGTAATCAGTAAGACATAGGTATGTTAAATATTTAAATGAAAGTATATTAAATGTGAAGATTTATCTGGTACAAAAGTAATTGTTATATATACACTATTAAAACTTGTTCTGTCGTCTATGCACTCGTAGCTCAGTGGGCTAGGGCACATATCTGGCAATGCAAAGGTTGCAAGTTCGAATCAAACACCTGGCGAACAATAACTTTTAACTTGATAAAAATAAAATCAGAAGGTCTGTTCTCCCATATACAAACACAAGCAACAGCGATACTAGATCACTCTAGCAGGCCCATTAAGGGCATACATGTTGGATGCTGTCACCTAGCTGCAATTGTTGGAAATAAACTGCGACACTAGCGCCGCCTAGTCTCCAATGATTGAAACAAAGTGCGACACCAGCGCTGCCTAGTAATAATTTCCGATAACAGACATGACCTCCCCAGTGTCGATGACTAAGAGAAATTTCGTGGGAAAAAATTCCCTCCTGCGGGGCAAAAATTCCCTCAACCAATAAGGGACTGCTGAAAACAAGATGGAGGACACGACAAGATTGACAACATGATGATACATGACATGTGACTTAACAAATAGCATAAGACATAACTTAAGACAACATATGGCATAATATATAACATATCATTTGGCATAATTTAAGACATATTATATGATATAACATAGGACACAACATATGACACTTTGCATAATGTGAGATGATACGACATATGATGTAACATAATATAAAATATGTGACATGACATAAAGTGATGTGCCACATGTGTCATGATATAACATAGGACACAACATATGACACTTTGCATAATGTGAGATGATACGACATATGATGTAACATAATATAAAATATGTGACATGAAATATATGACATGACATAAAGTGATGTTCCACATGTGTTATGATATGACATATGTTACAAAATGGCCGCCTTGCACAACAAAATTGCCGCCATGAAAAACAAAATGGCGGTGGACTGTTCGAAGATGGCGTCAACTTCTCCACTAACCTGCAGCCTGTGTCCCGAATAATACATTATCCTACTATTCATTGTCATTATTTCTAGGATTTGTGACTGCTCATTTCGTCTTTATGGAATCTAGTAAGTTAGTCCATGATGATGCTCTCAGTGGATCGAGTTTGTTAACTGTCAGATGCAGATAGTTGACGGAGACGAGCATCCTTCTGGATCCTTTCTCAGAGTATTCACGCTCTTCAGTACATAGTTTCAAATTGCCTTCTAACACTGCATTTTCAATAACATCTGCAGTATAGATTGGCAAAATTTGCCTTGAATGCTCTTTTATCTGTTCCCTTATTGAATGGCGCTAGCTTTGCATAATCACATTCCAATACGATCATAAAATGTAAGGCTACTGTAGATTTCCAGTTCGTTTTTCAACTGACCCACCATATTTAAGTACATGACATTCAGGTATTCACATATATCCCTGGCCGAGTCATTATTATCCAACACATTAGTCTTCACATTCCCATGGAATGCAGTTTCCGCCTCAACGAGTCCCAACACTGTCGCCAAACTAAGACCCTACGGTCCCTACTACGATATTAGGACGGGTTAATGACATCCTGGAACAAGATGGCCGAGCAGATTCCGGTAGTTGCACACACAGCTTTTTCTGAGCTGGTCGTGCTACTTTACCTTTGCAGATTTTTAAGTGCATAGCCAGATTATTATGACAAGCGAACTGGACACTGCAGTTGTTGCACTTCAGCAAAATTCGTTACATGTTGTGCTGGCATTCTGCTTCATGTCGACGAAAATTACAAAATTAGGTGAACTGCTTCTTGCAATACTTACAGCGGTAGCCACTTCTCTCTCTCTCTTGACGATGCCATTGCAGGTATGCAAATGCTTATTCAACTTGCCTTTCCAAGATTTTTTTATTTTAAAAAATTCAAGGCTTTTGATAATACTTTTTAAAGTATAAGAAAGTTTGTCCTTAATTGAAGGCCTATTTCAATATTACTTGACCTCTTTTTATATGATAATTATGTGTCAGCCGTAAATAAACGTAACTATATCACATATACAGCCTCCTTAAAAGCTCGAGACTTACATTTTCGCTCAGAAAAGTATTAATAAGTAGGTATTTTACTGTATGACTGATATAAGCATACACACCGTTGTTAATAGTAGCACTTATGATGCAGGTGTAAGCAAACGCATGCTTATACTATAAACACACCGCAAAAAATATTTTATATTAAAAATTATATTTGTTCGCAGTATTTGAGCTACGATTGAATATCTGCTGCTGTATTATTATTCTATGCACATCTATAAAAGAGTAAAAACCAGTACAGGGTTATGTTTAGTGGCGACATAAAGTCCTTATTTCGAAACTAATACAATAACAACTACATTTTAGCTCAATTCTTTATTACCATACTTACTGTGATATTGAGTTATGCAGAAGGTCAGATGCCTGCTATGTACATACCGGCCTCGCTTTACCTAACACTTTAAGCATCGTTCTTTAAGACACTGAAAAATATTATTAATGTTGTGCCAATTTGCGATACGACCAGACTAACGCTGATAGGAAAGTCATGCGTGTCATATACGACAAGTAAAAATGCCGCCGACATTAACACTATACCGCATTTCTATTACATGTTAACATATCTCACTGGTAAATTTTACAATTTCGTAAAGCCTATATACGACTGAAATAAGAGTTCTAACAGAAAGAACAAAATAGAAAGTACGCTAGCGATGGCTTTGAATATGGTTCAGAGCCCGAGAACTATATAAGTTTATTTTTTTTTTTCGCCGATTACAGACGTTGGTTTAATATATATGCGTATATATATATATATATATATATATATATATATATATATATATATATATATATGTGTGTGTGTATGTATATATATACACTTACTACGGATAAAAAATTAACTTTTACTTGATATCAAAAGAAGGTTCCTCTTCAGGAGGATTATCATCTTGTACATCACGACGTATATAACCCTTGTACTGAATACAAATTAAATCAACTTACACTTCTAGATCCTAGTATCTATCCCTCACCTATAATAACGCTTTGTCGGTCTGTACCATGTAAAAACATATTAGTATGTAGGCGGAACCGCACATACGACCGCCGCATTCGTTCTCCCGTCATTGTTAATTAACCTTTGCTGTTATTGTGTCCTGAAATTAAAATTCGTTATCGGGAAGCTTACAGAAGCCAGAAAATATGTCGAGCCATGTTATAGTTTCAAAACTATTTCTCCCACGTTTGTTTGTAGCAGTATTCAAACTAGTACCTAACGGCTCGCCGAGTCTCACGAAAATTTATACCAGTTCAATGATTTCTTTGTCATCACAGCTATCACATAGCCTAGTTCGCAATCGAATAAAGTCCTGACCAAGGAAGATGGGTTCAGTTGCTAAGAAAACAACTTTTATAACCGTATTATAAGGTAGAACTACTTTACTTCTTATTGTTCATAAGTAATTTTTAAAAATAATATTACACGAATAATCCGGACTACAATACATACAGAGAGCCGTCAGGGGCGTCATTTCAGGTTTTTATAGGGGGGGGGGAAGGCAAGATTTTGTTTTCTGGCGACAGTGACCTTGTTGCATCTTTTTTATTAATTAAGCATGTTTAAATTAGATACTTTAATAATACAACTCCAGTTTTATGTCCTTAAGTTAGCATTATTTACATTTAAAAATACAAAAAATATATTTATACACATAAAATTCTAAATCCAGGGGGGGGGGGCATTTGCCCCCTCCCCTGTAGCCCCAAATGACGCCCCTGGGAGCCATATGCAATGCGATTATTATTATTTTTTTTTTTACTTTTGCGAGGTACCCTCTTAAAAATTTTTAACAATAATAAATCTGACATTAGGTACAGTACGCATCCAGTACATTAGTAAAATGTTCGTTTTATTCATCCACCCACAACACTTCGAAAGCGAAAAGCCGAAGCTCCAAATAGTTAATACAGAGTTCCTATACCTAACACTGCATCTGTTGATAATGTAATCTGAAGAGATGAAGAAACTAAAAATATTAAGCACAATAAAAAAGCAAATAAAAAATTCGGCACAAATGTATTTCTCTATAACAGTAAACTAAAAACAAGTATGCTCATGAAAGCAAGTCTGTGCATTACATCACACAATTTTTAACTGTTTGTCAACATTTACTAATCGGTAAGCAATACGATTATGTGTAAATGGTTACCTGACTTTGAACCGACTGTCCTAAATGAAAACATAACTTAACATGTGTACATATTTCCGATTGATGTAAATATAGCGTACCAAATATGTTTAGAGGCAAGAGCGAGCTTATATAAGCAGTCTCCCGAGGCTCCAAGTTCATTCGCTGTTTGTGTGTTGTCTGAGTACTATATCTGTACGCACAGTATCCTTCGAGTGTTCATTAACTGTGCTACTTTGAGCTCATCGCAATATTTAGCTAGTTAATATTGTATTCATCAAAGTTTTTGGTTAGAGTATAGGAAATCAATATAATTTAGGATAGGTTTACCTAGTGTGTATAAAAATTAATTGAGACTTAATTTAACGTTAGTTACTCCAAGTTCTGTAGCAGAGTCTTTACTTTACGAAGTAATATACTGAGACATGAAAAGTTCTGTGACTTCAATCCATGCCACGAAGAGCTTCTGATCTGTAAGACATGTGCTGTATCAATCACTCGCAAAGACAAGTTGATTAATCATTTGCATACCTGTAATGGCAATGTCAAGAGAGAAGTAGTAACATGCTGAAAGTATTGCAAGAAGCAGTTCACCGAATTTTGAAATGCTCGTCGACATGAAGCAGTTGTCAGCACAACGTTGAATTAATATTGTGGAAGTGCAACTGCTACCGTGTCCAGTTCGCTCGTCGTGATAATCTGGCTAAGCACTTGAAGATCTGCAAGTGTAAGTAGCACGACCAGCTCAGATATAGCTAAGTGTGCAACCACCGGGATCTGCGCTGCCATCGTGCTCCAGGACGTCATCAACCCGCCCTAAAATAGCAGTAGGGTCTGGTTTGGCGACAGAGTTCGCATTCGTTGAGGCGGACACAATATTCTACGGGAATGTGAAGGCTTATGTGTTGGATAATGATGACACGGCCAAGGATATATGTGAATACCTGAATGACATGTACGTAAATGTGGTGGGTCAGTTGAAAAACGAACTGGAAAACTACAGAGTCCTTAAATTTAACATCGTACAGGAATGAGAATATGCAAAGCCAGAGCGAATTTCGATCAGGGAACAGATAAAAGAGCATTAATGACAAATTTTTGTCAGTCTATAATGCCGTGTTAGAAAGTACATTGAAACGGTGTGTTGAAGAGCGTGAATACTCTGAGAAAAGATTCGAATGGACGCTCGTCTCTGTCAACTGTCTGCAACTAAGAGTTCAAACTCAACCCACTGAGAGCATCGTCATGGAGTGACTGGCCAGATTCCATAAAGACAAAAAGAGCAGTCATCAACCGTAGAAACAATGACAATGATTGTTTTAAATTAACTGTGATACCAAATTCAAATCATTGGATATAATCCTGAAAGAGTGAACGAGCGGTACTATGATGCCGAAGCTAAGTCAGGGGCATCATTTGTGGCCACAGGAGGGGGGAGGGGGCAAATGACCCCCCTGGATTTAGAATTGTATGTTTATAAATATATTTTTTTGTATTTTTAAATTTAAATAATGCTAACTTAAGCACATAAAACTGAAGTTTTATTAAAGTATCTAATTAATACATGCTTAATTAATAAAAAAGATGCAACAAGGTCACTGTCGCCGGAATACAAAATCTTGCCCCCCCCCCTTATAAAAACCTGAAATGACGCCCCTGAGCTAGGTACGACTTCACTGCCATTACTTTCCGGACACCAGTATGAGAAATGAACACTTTTAAAGGAAGAATCGTGAGACATTAGGAGGAGAAGACAGAAAGGTTTTTCCCCATAAGACTAACAGATGAAGAAAAGGACAATCATATCGACTTGTTGCTTTTGTCAGATGAAAACAACATCCACTACTGTTACATTTTAAATTTTTCTCGATTCGTATGTCTGCAAGAGACAGCACATGGTCACAAAGTATACACCTGCAAGAAATACCTCGTACACTTTGACGAACGACCGCGTGTGTATGAGTTGGCCGGGATTCATTGTGTGACCAAGCAGAGGAAATATTAAACGAGCAATTCACCACTTCCTGCTGATATGCCAAAGCCAGGGCCTTATGGAAGGCGTCCTGTGTTCTATTTCAAGAACATTCAACACCAGACTAAATTGACGATTGTTGTGTACTGTGATATTGAAGCTGTATAAATACCAATCCAGGCATGTCAACCTAATCCTGAGAAAGCATTTACAATGGCATACCAGAAGCATGAAGCATACAGCTTCTGTATTATTGTGCAAATTGACAATGATGCTATACCGGCATCATTGACTACGCAACTGTCTCAACAACCTATCACATGCAGTATCGGATGCACCGAAGATTTATGTAGAAAAATTTGTTGAGATAGGTATGAAGGTGAAGATGGTCTATGGCACTTCATTAAATATGCTGCCATTAATGGTTGCACAAAATGCAGCAAATCTCCAGGCAAACTGATGTCATTGTGGTGGGAGCTTCAGTATAAGCAAAATGAAGGTGCGTGACTATTGTCTCTTTAGTGAAAATTTCATTGGTGCGGTTTTTCACAACTGCAATTAACTCAGAAGATGTCCGAAGAGAATTCCTCTATTATTCTACAACCTAGTAATTTTATCTTCAGAGAACTGGCATACGACAGCAGGAACATTGCCATCATCCCACACAACGAAGAAAAATTTGTTACATTTATAAAATTACTCGGTGACAAGTTCACCATACAATTCATCGACAGTTTTCGTTTCATAGCTAGCAGCCTGGCGGCATTAGCAGGAAATCTGCCTTCCGCAAAATTCTGCAACACTACGAAATTTTTCAGTACTGATAAGTTTGAATTAGAAAGAGGTAATAGAGTGTTTCCCTACGACTATCGCGACAGTATCGGCTGATTAGAAGAGACAGAGCTACTACTAAAGCAGATATTCCACAATCGACTGACAGCTACGCACATTTGTGATTCAGACTACGAACATACACAGTCTGTGTGGAAGAATTTCGCTTGCAAATCTCTGAAGAATTTCTCAGACATATACTAGAAAACAGACGATCTCCTACTTGAAGATATACCTGAGAACTTTCGTAGCCTATGCCTAGAAACTTAAAGACCGGACTGTGCGCATTATTTAATTTTATCCGGATAAGCTTTCAATGCTACGCTGAAAGCCACAGCGGTGAAGCTCGAACTTCTGACAGATTATGACATGTACTTGTTCCTCGAGAGAGGCATTCGAGGGGTGTGGCCCAGTGTGTGAAGCGACACTGTGTTTCTAACAACAAGTATGATAGTGAGAAATACAATATTCGCAGCTAGGAACTTATCTGTAGTACCTGGGTTATAATAGATTGTATGGTTAGGCTATGACTCTGCTTCTACCTATAAGAAATTTCAGGAGGTCCAATACAGACCTACACAACATGAGTGTGCCGAACATCTTCCCTGTGGGATACATAAATTAATGTGATATAATGTATCCTCCTGAACTACACAAGGAACACAAAGACCTACCATTTCTGCGGATAAACGAATGTCCTCCAGGATCGTCACAAAAGAAACTAAAGACTGCATTGGCAGGTAAGAAGAATTATATTGTTCTCTGTATTACGCACAAACAAGCATTTAGCCATGGACTTAAGATTGTAAAAGTTCACAAAGTGTTGGAGTTTGAGCAAAGTGCCTGGCTAGAGCCATACAAAGAGCTTCATACGGCTAGACGTGCAGCAGCAACAAACGAGTTTGAGACGGACTTTTACAAGCTGGCCAACAACATGATCTGAGTGAAGCTACTTGATTACATGCGTAACAGAAAAAGAAAGAATCTTGTGAATAGTGAAAAACGACTCAAGAAACTAGTTGTAATATCTGCTTTCAAAGACCGAATTAAATACTCAGAAAGCCTATCGCTTGTGAAATTTGAGCATGAAGCAATCTTGTTTCGTAAGACCATCTATGCTGGCGGTGACCTGTTGAAGACGCTTATGTACCGTTTCCATTATGGTATAATAAAGGCTAAGTACGGTGATGACTTGCAGTTGGGCCACATGGACACGGACAGTTTCATCTACGAGATACGAATATGTGACTTTTATCAAGACATGTTCAACGATCCTTACTTCCATGATGAATTCGATACAGCAGACTATCCTGTCGATCAACCATTCTACTGGCCTCAAAACCAAAAGTTTTTAGGTAAATTCAAAGACGAATGCACAAGTGTGCCTATGACAGATTGTAGGGATGCCTGCGACGATGTTCGCGCCTACAGGTGCTGCAAGAATGTGTGCAAAATGGTTAAAGGAATCCAGTAATGTGTGATCAAAAATAAAATTACCTTCCAGGACTACATCAGGGCTCTGAAACGAGAGAAAGCTATGAGAGTAACTGTACATAGTATGATATCACGGAAGAAGCAACTATATTCCGAATGTAGCAACAAACTGGCTCTTATTGTCTAGATGACAAGCGGTGTGTGTGCGAAGATGGGGTAAACACTCTTAACACATGGGCACTCAGACTGATGGTAAGATGTTTTCATTATACAGTTACTAATTCTCTTAAAGTTTGTCTTTGTGGCATACTATTTCTTCAACAAATATGTATTGAACTTCATGAATGTGATAAAATTTTTTCTCTCCTAACAGTGTCTTACATCGTAGTTACACACAAAAAGTCCGCACAATATGCTGATATGATATTACCTGTCGATGTTTAGTACCTAATGCAACACTCGCACAGCTAGAGGAACGCAACAAATAGACACATGGTACACTACTTGCAGCAACATGACGAGAAGACAACTGATGAAATCACGAGACCCCTAAAAGACTACATTGTCAAACTGTTCACGTAACATCACCGCATCGCTGAGGACAATTTTCAATATACAATTAGAACCGATGTCTCACAATAGTTCGAGAATGTTATTGAATGAATACAAAAATATTAATTGTCACAATAAAATTCTAATAAAATAAATTGTGTTGTATGTTTATTGCAAACATATCCCCAAAAGCAAAATGAATGAGTTAATTACTATAAGTGAGAGAAAAGGTGGAGTTAGTGCAGGGTTACGTGACAAGGTGCTACGATAATGTACAGCGTCTATTATTAAACACTCCACGGTCTGGTTAAACAGTATTGATATTTTCTTATCCCGACATAGATTGGTATGCATTAGTATAAAAATTATACAACTGGAGAATTACTGGCCGTACACAAGAAAACGTGTTTTATTTAGTTAAAAATGTACATTGTGCATAACAGAAAGTAAAATATTTCAGGACCTAAACAAATAAATACAAATACTGTCATCAAGGTTTTAAATGTACAATAGTTCTGACACCAAGGAAAAACGTCAGATTTTTTAAAATGCAGACACAAACATATATATTTCGATGTAAGTGTAACATAAACAATATTTGAGAGTCCTAGGTACAGGCAAAAAATTAATTAAATTACATTATATACACAGACATCTACATACAAGAAAACACTTAAACCAAAGTACTATAAGGTACAGTCCAACACTAGAAACCACACGCGAAAAGAAAACATACAAGAAAATATCTCAAAAAAATATTTTTAAAGTATAAAAACAGTCTTTCGAGTCGTAACACAGAAAACCAACTTGCAGTGTCCGAGGGTGAGAGAGAGAGAGAGAGAGGAGGGTGGAGAGAGAGGAGGATGTTGGAGGGAAACAGATGACGATTATGGAGGGATAGAGAGGAGCTGTGTGGAGGGAGAGATAGGATGTTGGAGAGAGAAAGGAGGAGGGGGAGAGAGAGGAGGATGTTGGAGGGAGACAGAGGAGGAGTGTGAAGGGAGATAGGGGATGGTGGAGAGAGAGAGGAGGGTGGAGAGAGAGGAGGGTGGTGCGAGGGAGTGGAGGGTGGAGGGAGAGAGAAGGAGGGTGGAGAAAGTGAGTGAGGAGTTGGTTTAAGAGAGAGAGGGTCTGGCACATGTAAATCTGTAAAACCAAAACATGGTAAAAATACTTTATACCGGTACACAAGTTTAAAGGGTAATTAATATAAGTAATACATATAAGGGAAAAAGTATTACGTCAATGAAAGAACGGAGACAATGTCAGACATGTGACTAGGTCAGAGGTTAAAACAAGAACCTCAACCACAACTATTTTTGAAGGCACCGCAATAGCCTTGCAGGTACTGCACACATATCATCGCATGTACCGCACATTTAACTGCAGGTACCGCACATAAAAATGCAGGCACCTCACATTAAACAGCAGACACTTTACATAAAACTGCAGGCACCTCACATAAACTGCAGGCACCTCACATAAAACTGCAGGCACCTCACATAAAACTGCTGTCGACTCACATAAGACTGCAGACACCTCACACAAAACTGCAGGCACCGCACATAGAACAACAGGTACCGCACGAGTCACACATTTCATCCCAGGCGCCGCACATAGAACTATATGTACATTACATAAAACTGTAGGCACCTCACATAAAACTGCAGGCACCTCTCATAAAACTGCAGGCACCTCACATAAAACTGCAGGCACCTCACATAAAACTGCAGGTACCTCACATAAAACTGCAGGCACCTCACATAAAACTGCAGGCACCTCACATAAAACTGCAGTCAACTCACATAAGACTGCAGACACCTCACACAAAATTGCAGGTACCGCACATAGAACAACAGGTACCGCACGTACAACTGCACGAATCACACATTTCATCCCAGGCACCGCACATAGAACTATATGTACATTACATAATACTGCAGGCACCTCACATAAAACTGCAGGCACGTCACATACAACTGTAGGCACGTCATATAAAACTGTAGGGACCTCACATAAAACTGCAGTCACCTCTCATAAAACTGCAGAAACATCACGCAAAACTGCATGCTCCGCACACAACAATGCCCACTCCGCAGTCATCTAAGCACTCATTTACTTATGATGTGCACAGCTCCTCACACACTCTACATCCTGCGCACACGGCTATGCATGTTCCGCACACGACTATGCTTTCTCCGCACATGGGTTAAGTTGGATTAGGTTAGGTTAGGAGGGGTAGCGTTCCTATGGGTGAGACTTGGAAATGGAGACCTACTGAACCATTAGCACATACAACACAAACGTTATCTAGCAGACGACACGGGAACCAAGACGACTGGTATAGCTACTTGCTCTCCTGGTGGAAAGACTCAGTAACAATGTCTAATTAATCAGTGCCACCTACGATAAAATTGGTAACTACTGTCAGCCCTACCTTGAAGGGAACTATATATAAGTAATAAAAAAACAAGATGGAGGGTTGAGCTTAAGAGGGTAGCTTGGAATTAAGACAACGAACAGTAACCAAAATGGTGGGTAGGCCATATACGAATAATAACGAGACAAATACTGAGTAGACCCCCCAATTCCCAAAACCGAATCCTGCAATAGAATCGGTACTACTTTTGATACTCATATTCTATCACACCTGTACGTCAAAGCGGCAAGTTGATGCTACCAAACTTTACATTTTCTGATTCTCTAAAGTTTCCTCTACATTTCTAACCAATAAACTCTGTAAGCCTCGATAAGCCACGAATATAAAAAAATTAATCTTCCTTTATTATTAATCATTTTTTAACTTTGAAACCGGATTTGATGTAGAATTCAATATTTTTTGGTCATACCACGAAATATTTATTCAAGCTAAGAAAGTAATGAAATTCTCAAGCCAATGGGGTTGGTAGATTCCAGTATTTTTAGTATACCTAAGCATTTCTACGTACTCTCAGCTCCGTTTGCTCTTCTTGGATTTCTCAGTTCATGAAACTTCAAACTATTTTACCCACGTTTAGTATACAACATGTAGAAGATTTCGTGTTAATTTCAGTTGTTATACATTTTCAATTTATTTTTATTTTTTGGCACTAGGCCTATATTTGGTGGATTCTGTCCATTGTTTCGGCCGCATTCAAATACCGTTGACGAGTCACTGAAACACAGGCAATGAATATTCTGTGTCTCCCTTCCTTTTAAGCTAGAAATACTACTCGGAAAACGATACATATCAATTATAATTTTTTTCGGGGGAATAGCAAAATGCTCCTGTTACCTCGTAAGAATGAACAATAGCAGTAGGACACTCGTGCGTTGATATAAGTATTAAAATTTATTCGGGGAAGAAAATTCAAATCAGGCAAGTTTCTTTACACAGAACAATTTTTTGCAGTATGACAAGTGAGGTTTAAAGTTTAAAAGCCGTAAACATATTGGACTAACGTAACTTTATTGTCGCCTTTCGAATTAACGTTAAAAATTATACTTATCTACGAATTTATATGCAGAAGGCCAATAGTAAAAAAACCATTACGTTGCAATCCGTATTATGCGTGAAATAAAAATTAAAAATATGTAACAATAGATACAGACTCTTTTTAATAAGTGGTTTCTCATTTCAAGATATTTTTTCAACGAGTTGCCTGTGTTGTGATTAAACAATCGGCGATAGCAAAGTTCCGTTCCAGCTTACATCATTGTAAACATTTCGCATATAAAGAAAACAATATGAACGATAGTGTGCTACCAAGTTTTGTTGTCTTAACAGTTATTAGGCTTCTTAAAGTAACTTAGCTGCTCAGTCTAATCAAATGCAGTTATAATATGTCCGTCGAGATACTATATATAAAATTTGAAATTCAATTCATGGTTACAACTAAGCACGTATTTATTTGTTCTTCGAAAACAATTTCGTGTTAAATTAATCTTCTATTAATACAACTTAAGATTTATTGTAATAAATGTCGTATTATGAATTCAGAGAATATTAAAATAACTTGAATGCTAAGAGTAGAGAAATAAATATAATAACATTTTTTTAAACTAATTACTGCTAATAGAACGACAAGGTTATTCTTGTATTTATCTTTGCCTGCGATGGAAGGGCTATCATTATTTACTGCAATATGCAGCCGCCATTTATGCCTTCATACAGTTTTAATATTTCGCTCTCCCGAGATGATGTACAAATAATATGCGAATACTATGATATTTTGCTGACAATACAACACACGACTTTCTGAACTTCAATTGAAAAAAAGAACTGTCATTCTCATAAACAAAGTACTGTATATATTATTTTAGTTATTAATCTGTTACTCAAGCAGGAGACTGTAGCGTAACACTATCATTTACATATCGTGTCATCTGTTCAGAATGTTTTTTTTTAACAGTCAGCGTGTGAATACTAAGCCTAAGTTTGATTTTCTCACTACTACACCAAGGGGAGACAGACTATATATTTTTTATACGGAAAGATTATCTAAACACCGGTAACAGAGAGATAAAATTTATGTAGAATTATATAGATGAAATTACAAATCAACAAGCAAGTCATGAGTAATATGACTTATCAAATAGTAGAAAAGTGATGTAAATATTTAATTGAAATGATATGTTTGTATCATAACAGACACTTGTGTTATATTACAGAGGATTCAGTCGCTTGGTGGGACAGTGTGGAGCATCTCATTCTTTTCACGAACTTTTGATTAAAGATTTACATTATTTGTTTTGGATCGGACATGGTCATTTTAACATGACCTGTTGCTGTCAATCAGTGTTATATTATAGCGAGTTTAATGACAAGGAGCTGGTGCCCATGGAGCATCTCAAGTTTATTCGTAAAAATGTCGAATAAACTTTTAACATGATGTATATTGTTTCGGCCATTGTCTCATTAACATGGCCAGTTGCAGTGTTATGTAATATAGCGTTAAAGCAATGGAGCCGGTGGAGCAACTAAAATGTATTCACAAGAAACAGTATTAACTTTTTTACATTATTTATTTTGAATCGGCAATGGCCTTTTTAATATGTTCGGTTGCCAGTCGTACGCCATAGTGCGTTCAATAACAGGGGTTGGTGCCCATGAAGTGTGTAAAATTTATGAGCAAAAATTGCGAATACAATTTTACATTGTTTATTTTGTATCGTGCGTGTTAATTTTAACAAATCCGGTTGTCAGTCTTAATATCATCGATCGTACAACGCCAGGGCGGACCTCCGTGGTGCATCTCAAATTTGTTCTTAGTATAAATAAGTTAATTTTTTTAATGTCTATACTAATTAAATGTGCCTGGTTGCTATGAACGCAGATTATATCATAGACCGTTCAATACATTGTTTAACAAAGAATTTCGTCAGAACTCATAAGAATTTTTTATTGTATTAACTGAAAAATTAACGTCGACAAGTTTCTTTCATAATATCTCTATAAACAAGCAAATATTTGAGATATATACATGTAGCCAAGTTTTTCTTCTAAGATTCTTAACAACTCATCGAATCTCCAAATATCTTTACTGGACAAAAAATGTAATTGATTAGTCTTAAAACGAAAATTAAAGTATTTTATCATCACGGTTACAAATAAACATGTATTTATATTACTTCAAAATATTTTGCTATGTCACTCCAAAATATAGAAGACCAGGCTAAGATTTACAATATTTCTAGGCCTAAACAAAATTTATGATTAAATATTATCTGTTAATATGGATATACCGGCAAATTTTATGTTCTAAAGGAAAGTCTCAGCTGTGAAAATCTTGAAATATTTTTGCTTAACAAAGAAACACGTAGGCTAATTATTTAAGTCGTTTGCCATCGTGGTTACGAATAGACATAAATTTATACCTATTCTAAAAACTTTGTGCACTTACAGATGGCCAGACTTAGAATCTCGTTTTTTGTTGACAAACATTCCGATGAATTATTCTCTATTAACTTATTTATACAAATATTTTATTAGTAATATTAATATGTACTGTTATTCATAAATATACAGTACATTAAATAATAACAGAATATTTTCCACCGCTAGAGAAGTAGGTTTATACTAATCGCTATAAAGAGACTACTGCTCCGAATAAAAAAAGCTGGAACCATTTTGTGTTTCTTCCTACATCGACCTTTTATAAAAACAAGACGGCAGTTATTAATCCTCAGAACTAGGCAAATACATTTTTCAATGTGGATGATTTCATCGTGATAAGACTAAGTGTAGTATCCTGGAACGATGAACTAGAAGTAAGATTCAATTCTGGTGAAATCTCCACACTTACTACGCATATAAGTATTTTCGAAAAGAATAATCCAGACCTCAGTATAAATATTTAAGCTCCAGACGTGAATTTTAACGTGGTGTCTATACGAGTCACAAAAGAAGAGAAAGCTTAACACTTTCACCTTTTAATATTGATGACAGAACATAAGAATTTCCATGATTGTTATATTAAAATATTTCTAGCTTTGTATGCACCCTGATAAAAATTTTCGCGAGTGCACACACACAGAAAGACTGACACATGTAAGGTATGTGTGAAGAGCTATGACGACCACGAGTGACAGGGCTTACTTACATGCGAACAAACACTGGTACAACACAGTAGGTACTGTAGCGACTATGCTCCAGTTCGTATTGGTAAGGCTAAATCGCAAGATAAATGGGAAGCCTCCTTTGGTCTAGTTCATTCGTACAATGTAGGGCCTACCGGCGGGAGTGTATGTTGATGAATTAATCTCTAATTAAGGTTAATCGCAAAATAATCAGTGCTGTGACCATAACTTGAAAATAATAAATCAAGCAGTTTGTAAACATAATGCAATGCTTTAGTTTTATATTTCGTTCATTGTACATATTTTGATGACAATGCTCGTCGTTGAATTAATCTTTGATAGTACAGTTTTTTTTTTCTGTGGGCTCCGTCCACTCTTATTTGTATGTACCTTAGCACAGTTGTTGTACACGTACACTTTGTAGGAACTACCAAATACGCATTTACCTGCTTCATGATTTCACGCATTATCAGTTCGTATTCAGACAGTGCATCAATAATTGTCCAAACAACGTTTCTGATGATCTAAGTCGTTTTTCTGCTGTTTGCGATTCTTATCCGTAATGCAGCAGCTAACACAATCACGGAAGCTGATTACTCTATATTTGCTCAACTCTTTATTGCGTTTGTCGTTTACCTTTTCATATGCACGTTTGTAAACTTTTAAGTCTTCATGACTATCGGCTCGAAGAAATGCTTGCTGTTTTTCTCGAAACTCTTCCTGCTGTGGGCATTCAAGTGCTGCCATGTGCATATGCAGCACCACAGTTTTCGCACGAATAAATTTAAACGAATTGTGAAAATGAAGCTGCTAAGATTCATGTCGATGTGAAGTAGCACTTCCGCAAAATTGACAGTCAGTTCCTGATGACCGATGTAGATCTCCACAGTCCTCAGGTTTTCTATTAGTATTCACATTATCACAGTAGATGTTTACAGCACTAGTGGTGATCTTCTTTCCACAGCATCTAAGATCAGACTGACAAAATTTGTAACAAGTCACACCTACAATCTTGTTTGCCGGTAATGTCCGATCACCGACAGGAAGAAGCTTGTGCTGTCACTGTTAGAGCTGTTAAAAAAAATTACATGGTTTTTAAGTTAAATTACGGCATACTGTCCATCATGTTTGGAAATATTTATTTTAGGTTAAGACAGGCAGGAAAAATGTGTAGAAAGTTAATTTTTGGAAATAGTGAAGAACATGTCGTTGTCAAGCAGCTCGTCAGACATTTGCCATTCTTGATACAGTGTCAGCGACTTCTTCAGTTCTACCGGCCAACATGTCAACAGCAACATACCGTCGACTTCTTCAGCTGTGTGTCATCTTCCTGAGCCCAGGGGTTGCCGAACATCATCAGAACATAACACTTGCTACAGAGACACTGGTTATTGTTAGGTAAGTGCCATTAATTTCTTCAGCTTCACCTGTCATCGCCGCATCCCTTCAAATCCTTCAGCAACGGACCGTCCTCCTGATCCGTGGGTATCAACATCAACCACACTTGATATTGCCTGTATAGATACTAGCAGTAGTATATGTATGCGGGTTTTAGGACAAGGGGGTGGGGGATAGGATCATAGGATTCACTGACGACATCATTGGCCACCATCTTCGATGATGTCACCGGCCGCCATATTGGATGACGTCACCGCCGCCATATTTTATGAAGCATCAGCTGCCATCTTGGATGACGTCACTTTTCTAAAATTCCAAAATTTCCCAAAGATTCCAAAAAAAACAGAATTTAAAAAATTCAAAAAATTTTAAATCAATAAATTGTATGCCCGCCATCTTGTTTCCGGCATTTATCTTGTCTGTGATACCTGTCGTCAATTGTTTTACATAAATGAAGGCAACCTTCTTGAAGGGGTTTCCTCCTAGTCTTCCGAAAATATTTCTAATTCGCATTCCTATCAACCCATACCAATACCTCATAATGTAAAAACATATTTCTAGTAAAATAATTTAAGTAATTAACTATACTGCACCTGAACGAGGTCCCCCCACCCTTCCCCATACTAATAACCTAAACCCGACTCCTATTATACATATCCCCGAAATATTACCATAATATACAATTAAATAAAGTTTATGGGTTTCCTCAGAGTCTTCCGACTGTTTTTCGATTTCGCATTACTATCACCCCCACTCACAATTGATAATATAAAAACAATATTTCAGTTAAATTACTTTCAGTAATTAACTATATCACACATAGGCGAGCTCCCCCACCCTCTTTCATGCTAATAACTTAAACCCGACACCTAACCTAGCTATTCCCGAACCAATTTTAATGAATTCAATCAAATTAACTACAGGGATTTTCTCAGAGTCTCCCGAAATAATTTCGATTTTGTATTCCTATCACCTCTTACTTACATCTCATAGCAAAAAACATCTCTTTTGTAAAAGTAATTTACATAATTAACTATACCACACCTGAAAGAGATTCCCCACCCTTCCCCAGCTAATAACTTTAACCCGACTCCTATGCCCGAACGATCCCCAATAAATCAAACTAAATAAACTATAGGGGTTTTCTCAGAGTCTTCCGAAATGTTTTTCGATTTATCATTCCTGTCAACCCCTACTCATACTTCATTATGTAAAAACACTTTTCTAGTAAAGTAATTTAAGTAATTAACCATACTGCACCTGAATGAGGTTCCCTAATCCTTCCCCATGCTAATAACTTAAATCCGACTCCAATCCTAGCTATTCCTGAATAGGTGTAAAAAAATCCCGTAAACTAAAATATAAGGGTTTTCTTCTAGTCTTCCAAAAATTTCTATTGTACATTCCAATCACACCCCACTCATATTTTATAAAAAAACATATTTTTAGAAGAAATAAGTTAAGTATATATCTATATCACACCTGGATGGGCTCCTCCACCCCCCCCCCACCAAAACTAATAACTTAATCCCAACTCTAGTCCTATCCATCACTGAACAGATTCCATAAAATCCAATCAAATAAAATATAGAGGTTTTCTCAGATTCTTCCGAAAATTTTCTCGATTTTGCATTCCAAACACACCCCACTCATGTTTCATAATGAAAAATATTTTTTAGAGAAAATTAAAATACACAAGTAAATACACCACATCTGGACGGGCTCACTACCCTTCCCCATGCTAATATCTTAAACCCAAATCCTATCCAAACTATCCTTGAACGAATTATAATAAATTCACTCAAACTAACTGTAGTGGTCTCCTCCGAGTCTTCCGAAAACATTTCGACTTCGCATTCCTTCCTAACCCCACTCATACCTCATGCAGAAAATATTTTTTTTCGATTAAATTAAAAAATAAACAACACTATATTCCTATATGAGGCTTCCTTAGCACCCTCCCCATATATTTTACACTATGTCACACTATGTTACTTAAATTATTTTTACTAGAAATATGTTTTACATTATGAAGTATCGGTAGGGGTTAATAGGAATGCAAATTATAAATATTTTCTGAAGACTCGGAGGAAACCCCTTCAAGAAGGTTGCCTACATTTATGTCAAACAATTATCGACAGGTATCACGGACAATATGGATGCCGGAAAGAAGATGATGGGCATAAAATTTATTGCTATTTAAATTTTTTAAATTTTGGAATTTTTGGAATATTTCGAAATTTTGGAAAATTTTGGAATTTTTGAAAAGTGACGTCATCCAAGATGGCAGTGGTGACACCAGCAAATATTACGGCCGGGAACGTCATCAAATATGGCGGCGGTGATGTCATCGAAGATGGCGGCCTGTGACATCATCAGTGGATCCTACGATCCTATCCCCAATATCCTTGCCCAAAACCCGCTAAAGTACACTACTTCTACTAGTAATTGCTTGTTAGTACTAGCAATTGATTGTTAGTACCGGCGACTTTTTCAGTTCTACCAGCCATCTCTGTCAATAGCAATGTCAACTTCAACGGCTTCTTCATCACCAGAGGCATAATTTACCGTCAAGATAAGTTCAATGCCTGTATTTATTACTTCACATGGCAGATTATGAACTTCTTCAGCCGAAGTACTGGCAGAACCAATGGTACCGACACCAAATGCAACATCCAAGTGCTGTACTGCGACAAAAACTTGCTCGTTGTTTAGATCGACACGAACAACGCTGCTTGTATGATCGTAGCCACACATCTCATGAGTGCGTCAAGTGCGGAAAGACGATCAGTCGCAGTGATTACGTAGACATGTCAAAATCTGTAAGTGTGTGGTACAATGTTTATCAGGGTTTTGCTGTTAGTTTTGCATCAAGCAGTTCAGTGAGAAATTTATAGCCCACAGGCATGAAATTCACAGCTGCCCGCTCAACACATCTCGCACATCGCACTAATTCAATAAATGTGACAAAATTATTTCACAGAAGAATGGATTAATCAAGCACATGAAGATCTGTGACAAGCCAAAAACATGTAACATAAGACACGATACCTTATGCACATCTCAAATTGACATTCTTGAATATATAAAAAATAAACATGCAGTTATTGACCCTCGCAGTTCCGAAGACAAAGATATCATGTTGTCGGTATTGGTTATACTTGTGATAAAACTCGTACCCGTAACGAATAGACAAGAAATATGCAGAATTGATGAACAAATATGATTTTAGCGGAGTTGAATTCCCGACGTCGCTACAGAAAATCAAACTGTCTGAAAAATAATTCTGGTCTACGTGAATGTGTACTTACTGAATGATAGAAATAAAGTGATACCAATGTATGTGGCCAAAGAAAAAAATGAGAACATATAGATCTGCTTTTTGCTGATGGGCGAAGAGAAGATGATTAAACACTACTGCTTCATCACGATCTTTTCACATCTGATACGCTCAGAGCTTACGTCACATGGAGGCAAATTGTATGTATGCAGACAATGCTTCAGGTATTATAGCAAACAACAGCGGAAATCGAGAATTACAGGAGAGTTGTCTCTTGCGAAACTTTAAACTAAATGGGATGGATATAAATTGTATTTGGCTGTGTTTTTAATGTAAAGTAAGATTTACGAGAAATAAAAAATACTAAACCACATGACTATAAGTAAAAATTTAACGTATCTTAAACATAAGCTATGTTAAAGTACAGAAAACAAAATTCTATGAAACGTAAGAATTAAAAAAAAATTTAAGAAAATATGCATTTGTTGAGCCCTTATATGCATGCATAAAAATCATAAATTTTATGTCGTTTAAAGATATTCTTATGATTGTTAAAATTATTGTATGTTAAATGCAACCGATTATTTATAACTGATGTAAAATACATTTCAATTTAAAAGTCGTACGATATTTATTGTGATAAAAGTCGCACTGTAATGCATGAAGAAAATTTAACTGTACCAAAGAAAATATAAGATTTATATTTACAAAAAAAAAACTTTATGCTTCGAGTGTTCAATTGCAGGAAGGCGGGTGCCTGTGGCCATCTCAAATTTTATTCGTCTTGTAGTTAGTTTTGTATTTTTGAGCTAAGAATGCAGCAGTCAATAGTAGTCAACCACATATAAAAGTATGTACTCGTGAACATCTGCGTTGCGTAGTCAAGCAATTCCGGTGTGCCGCTTTATGCTGGTTCAAGGATAAGGGTGACGTGATACGAAGCATTTTGTGAAGTTGTATATGTACAAAAAACATGCAAACATACATAATTGAATAAAACTTGTAAACCGAACAAAAAGTATTTATTCCATGCAAAATCGTGGATCTGATCTCACCGTTCGTATATCTACATGTAAGCAAAAGAGAATATATGAAATTATTTAATATGTCTAATATTCGTATTCCGGTCACAAAGTATAAATATTACAAAACCGTTCAGCATTTTCCGATACCTGACAATAGTGTATGTGTTTATTACGATATAAGCTTTAAAATTCAAAAGGAAAATGTTTTCACAAGTTATTTCAACAATACTTAATTTTTATGTATATCATGATAGTTTACATTAGTTGCATGTCAGGAACTTGCAAGTAGTATAAATTTGTAAAACAGGTTAGCAAGGGTAAAATTTATATTTACGTAAGTGAAGGAACGCAAAATTTGCGCTATTTTGTCATAAGTCTTTTGTAATAATTAATTTTGCTTTTTGGCACATATTAAAACAGCTACGAGTATATTTTATGTTGATGTATATAACATATATTAATTGAATCGCTAAATGCAGAAAGGGAACATGTCCACTTTTTGACGAAAATCGTTTTTTACTGGAAATTGCATTTTCAAACATAGACGCTTCGTTCTCTGCAGAAAGGGAATGCTTTACATGGGCAGAATTGTATGAATATGGAATTTGATACAGAAAGGGAACATGTCCGGGACATGTTCCCTTTCTGCATAGAAATGCATTTCCTGGACATGTTCCCTTTCTACGAAAATTATGTTTTGTTAGGATGGCACACCTGATATTTTAACAGTTTGCTCCTTGTGGCAAAGAAGAAGCCATATTATTATTGCAACACGATGGACGCTTCAAGTGATGATGGAAAGTGTAGTTCACCAGAGAAAAAGAGAAAAAAGGGTGTACGGAATCCCGATACTTATAAAAGAAATGTAATTCGCGTTGCTAAAGTGAAGGGCCAGCCTCACGTGAATTGGGCAGAACGAAATACATAGGATGTGGGTATGTATAACATATTTTATTGATAATATTGTTACTGTTGAAGTAGTCACCTCAAAGATCTGTTGCCACCTTTGCATTCGCCTTTCTTAGTCGTTTCTCCTATGTTAGCATTTTTCACTCTCAAAATAATGGTACAATATTCTGAGACCCTTTTTTTTCGGACGTCTGTCAAACCGACTAGTGCGCCATGGCCATGTGGTCAGACAATGTCTGTTAGACTGATTGTTGTACCAGGTTTTAAAAATTAACATTGCAAACATAAATTAACAATACAAGGTGGCACAGAATGATGCATTTGTCAACATAAAGGACTGTTTCGGAAACAGTCAATAATTCACTTTTCGGTAAC